>JZLH01S0090544.1:10141-21375 GCA_001188425.1 Eucidaris tribuloides | reverse complement strand
AAAAGACAACTTTAAATATGCAAATTTGCTATAAAAGAAAAACAATTTCTGTCTTTTTAACCATCTATTTTTACCATCTAATTTTACATAATTTTCATAAACCAACCGCAGGCATACTCAGCGATTTTAACAATTTGTCACAAATATTTCCATATGTAACCACAGAAACATGATATCCAAATTGAGCACATTACGAGGATCAGATGAAGGAGTTAGGACAATTCTGACATAACTTTTACGTAGGTCCTATAAATGATATTTCGGCAACCTAATTTTTATGGTTTGCATAAACCAAACACGTGCAAACATAATTAGCAAATTTTGTCCTGTCTGAATACTTTTCTAGAATATCGTGTATTGTCGCAAACAAACATTATAAGGTATCTAAATTATCACAATCAGAAAATAGAGCTGATGTGTATGGTACAATAAGTGTTAATAATACAAGTACTCAAACATATGCAATTCGGTGGAAATCTTCTATTACAGAGTACAGACAAGTAATGAAGTAATCTGTCTCGAATTTACCGAGAAAACATGCAAGACGCCGAAGTATCATGGTAAACGTTTTGCGAGTCATGTTAAAAAGAAATTTTTAAATCAACATACTGATGAATATTTAATATATCGAATATAAATATTTAGGAATTGACAATTATTTCTATACGATTTTGGTCGGGGAATATGTTTCGAAAATAAGTATTTTTGACAACATAGGAAAAAGCTTCATATACTGTATGTCATCATTTAATTTTTTTTATACCAATTGAAGAATTAATTTCATAGAATAATTGGATTTACATCTAGTCAACCGTATTTTTATTACTTAATTCAGTGTTGTGGTCTCGGTCTCGATTTTGAGGCGGAGACTTTTTTTTTCTAATTCTGTAACCCATCCGAAAAATGGATCGACACCCCAAACATATAAATTTTGCACCAATGATTTTGGAGAAAAGCACGCAAAATACACAAACTAGTTTGTTAGTAATCATTTTCTGTAGTGAGGCTTGAAAACTATTAAACTTTTCCTTCACATAGCATGGGTCTAAATACAAAGAAAACTGTCTACACATCTTAAAACATCCTGAACTTTATCAGACCGAATAGGATCTAGATTTGTGATATTATATTCGCGTTTCAAACTTAAGTTTAAGCTATAGTGAACTCAACACAAAAAAGGCTTTAACATCCATTAAATGGGCCTAGAAATTAATTTCAAGTTTATAGGCATTTAATTCAGAAGCCCTAGTTGTAAACTATCCTGTATGACATAATAGATTATTGACTTAACTTTGATGTCCGGAACGTTACACAATATGTGGTTTAAGTGCAATTTCCTCTCTGATCATACTAACAGTTATTAAGTGCATTATTTTTCTGCAATGGTAATTTTTTTTTATTGAAATAAGACCATCAAAAATTTTTGCACCTTGTTTTCGCCCCTAAGTAAGAATTATGAGCACAGACATTTATTTCATTGATTGCATCGATAAAGGGACATAACAGAAAGTTGCTAGTCCGAATTTTTTTCTAAGATATTAATTTATTTTTCATTTATAAATCAATTGATTAATTACATCATTTATTTGTTTATTTCGGATTTCCATATGCAGGACAGCCCTTCAGGTCATGAAGAACTGATCTTCCAAGGGGCCCTGCAGACAATACAATTAACACATAACAATGATGAGATAATACAAATCATAAGGAAATAGATATATAAACATGTATCAAATATTAAAATAACACACATAAAACATATAGTCAAAATGTACGCTATGGAAACGATGGAAACTAAAATAAATAAGTAGAATTTACCAAAACTTGGCAGTATGCCAAAAAGAGGGACAGTATTTTTTATCATTTTTTTTTGGAAATATATTTGTTACTTCAGCTGACCACATAAGTAGAATTTACAAAAACTTGGTAATATGCAAATAATATGGACAGTATTTTTTTTCAGAAATGTACTTGTTACTGCAGCTGACCATTTAACATTGATAAGTGCCAGATGACTTATCTGTGATAGGAGATATCCACTAATTTGCATACTTATGAATATTAATTAACACATGGACTTCAACTTCATTTTTTAATTGATAAAACGAGGACACCGTATTTTTTGCTTGCCACATTATACTTTCTTCTTGAAAATCAGAAAACGGGTAAAAAGAGGCTAGCCTGGATATACATCCGTTTGGTTTATGCAAATTATGTAAAATAGGTTGCCGAATATCATTCATTTGAATTATGTAAAAATAAAGGCGAAGTGGTATAATTCCTTCACCTGATCTTCAAAACATTAGAATTGAAATTCGGTTGGTTATCATGTTTTCATCGCTGAAGTTATAGATATTTGTAACAAACTGTTAAAGTGCTTCATTATGCATGTGTTCAGTTTATGCAAATACTGTAAATAAGTATCATTTATGAGAATTGTATACCACAATTTATGAGAGAAATATTATTATTCCGTGTTACCGTCAAAACACGGGTTATCCTTGACCATACTGGTACGGTACCTACAGATTTAAATGGAATATTAATTATTTATCCTTAATAACAATATAGCTCATTTGCATACTCTAAATTACTTCTCTTTTACACATATCACTTCCAAAAATTTTCTTAATAGTCTGTAAACTTCGATGCGAGAGTATAGAAATAAAGTGATTGGTATTTTGCTTGACTATTATACACAAAGTACTTGCAATCAAATTGTTTTCGTAAATGATTGATAGACAGTCGTGATATTTATGTAAATTAGTCAAATTCCAATTTATTTGTATTTAGAATTTTACTTTAAAAAATCTCTTTTCATATCAGACCAGACTCCCAGAAAACAGTTAAATGCATGTACTTTATCCGTTTTACCTGATAAATTACTTGGATAATAAATATATGTGATTTTATGCAATAAATTCCCTAATTTGCATATAATTTACATATTTACACATTTGTGTACCACTTTTAACTTTGAAATTATGCTTGTCTGAATTTCTATTACACATATCACTCTCCACAAAGAATTTTTCTTAATAGTCCTGTAAACTTCGAATGCGAAGAGTATAGAAATAAAGTGATTGGTATTTTGCTTGACTATTATAGCACAAAGTACTTGGCCAATCAACAATTGTTTTCGTAAGATGAGTTGATAAGACGAGTCGTTGATATTTATGTAAATTAGTACGAATTCCAATTCTAATTTGTATTTAGAGATTTCTACTTTAAAAAAATTCGTACTTTTCATATCAAGACCAGACACTCACCACGAAATACAGCTTAATGCCATGTACTTTATCCGTCTTTTACGAGTTCTGATCAAATTACTTGGATAATAAATATTATGTGATTTTCAGGCAATAAATATCTCCTAATTTGCATATAAATTTACATATTTACACATTTGTGTAACTCACTTTTAACTTTGAAATTATGCTTGTCTGTAGTGATCTTATTGATTCACAAACTAAATCTTTATGTGTCAGAGTGGTCATGTTTGCAGGTAAGGGTACAAAATTACACAGAAAATAACCAGTATAAGGGTCCGAAAGCTGAAATTTTAGCAGTTACCATGGTTACATTGTTATGCAAATTAGACGGTAAAAATCAATATTTCACTTGGGAACCAAGTTAATCGGATTCAGCACCCTCGAATTATGTTTACAAAGTCTGGTTCCCAGCAAAATGCAGCTAAGAGCCTGAACACAAGTGTCGACACTAGACTAATTGTCACAAAGTTACATAAAAAATCACGAATACCGATCATTATTTTGAATGATATCACCAAAAACATTGTACACGAGCACTTTTACACGGGGATTTTTTTCGGAGCATTTATCCTCCCTATACTCAACTGTATTACAACATACACTATGACGCATGCATTTTGAGTTGAAGCCCTAATGAAGTTTATTATTGGAAAATAACAAATTATTTGAAAAGAAATCAATGAATATTTTTTTTTCATTTCTTCTCCAATGCGAAGAGATTATCAAATGCAGGCGCACCCACAAGAGAGGGGCTGAAACATAAAATTTATCATTTTTTCGCCTCCCTGTAGGGGTGGGGTTTTAATTCCCATTAGCATCGTGATTCGGTTTCATACTATCCGTGAAATCGTTTTGATGGATTGGAAAAAACTTCCAACAAACAAAAAATGTCAATATGTTCCTCTGGAGCGGTCTGAGAAAGAAGACTACACCCCGCGAAGAAGAAAGCGCCTCCTATCTTCACAAGACAGTGAAAAGGAGTATAAAAGATGGTGGCCTTTTCTCTACATTATTATATCGAATGTACTTAAAAGTCACATGACAGCAAAGTTTAGGATGTTTGCAATAGTAAACCGCCTTTAGAATTGAAAAAGAATAGAGGTCTTGTCTAAAATATGGGGCGTATCCTCCTTACCACTGTCTTATGTTTTTGTTCTTTCCCGGATGTGGTCTTCTTTCTGAGACAGCTTCAGAGGAACATATTGGCATTTTTGTTTGTTTTTTGGAAGTCTTTCCAAATCATACAAACTGTTTCACGGGATATATGAAACCAAATTACTATGCTAATGTGAATTAACACCCTATCACTCTTATAGAGAGGCGAAAGTAGAAGTTCCAGCCCCTCTGCCGTGGTTGCGCCTGCATTTGATAATCTCTCCGCCTTGGAGAAGATAGGAGAAAGAATATTCATTGATTTCTTTTCAAATAATTTTGTTCTCAATAATAAACTTTACCAGGACATTATTATTGAAAGACCCCTCCAACTCAAAATGCATGCGTTAGAGTGTATGCTGCAATATTTTGAGCAGGGAGGATATTTTATTTTAAGTAAGCACACGTTCTGTATGTGGGCAGCTGGTCCGCTAGTCCCCGTTGCAATCGGAACCGCTAATCGCCGGGGTAATTTGGAAAAGGGAACTACATTTCCTTGCCTAGCTTACAAAGACATTGGGCAGATAGATTTTTAATAACTGTCACAAATTTGCATATTCATAAGTGTTGTTTATTACGTTTTACATTAGAATATCTAAATCTCATAATCTTACCTTAAGATATAGTTGAAGACACTTGTTAATTCATTTGTGTTATTACAGAGTAACTGTATAGTAAAAAAAAGTGGTGCAGGGAAGGTCCAATTATGACATTGCGGTGTTTATTCTGTTTATGCAAATTACATGCAAATGGTCTAAATCACACATTTTATAGTGTTTACGCCAAATTATTTTTTAAAATATATTTGCTTTGTATTTATTCTACCCTCACAACATCAATAAATATATTTTAGAGTCTTATTTGATGTCAAAAACTTACATAGTATATGTGGGAAATTCATTTTTCATCGATGACGTCACGTAATTTGCATATTCATGAATACTTTGGTCCGCAAAATATCTCAAATGTCATATTTCTATTCTTTGATATTGAAATTACACACATTGACTTTTATTCATTTATTTCCCTTGCTTATTATAAAGTGACTATAAAAATTGTTTCCGACAAGTCAGAAAGCGGATATTTGGCAGCCATTTTGTTTATGCAAATTAGATGGTCAAAACTCCAAAATTTCGTTTGGGAACCGAGTTTATTGAATTCAGCGTACTCGAATTATATTAAAAAGTCTGGTTCCCAGCCTTTACCCCAAAATACCGCTAGTAACCTTAAAACGGGCTCTTTTTCAGAAATGGCACCAGTCTACTACGCAAAAAAATCAACAAATACTTTCTCGATCGTTGATTGGATACACCTAATCATGTGGTTTGATTGTTTATGTAACATGTTGGAAACTGATTTTATGGCACTTATCATAATCAAAGAGTTATATAAAACAAAAAAAATACCGATTATCTGATGTTATCACCAAAAACATTACACACAACCACTTTTAATTAACACTTCTCTTACACAAGATTCTTTTTTAAGAACATTTATTTTATTATCATAAGTACATGTAAGCATACGCCCTTTGTGTAGGCAGTTGGTCAGCTAGTCCCCGTTGCAATCGGAACCGCTACATCCCCTTTGCCTAATAATTGGAATACTCATTATTCCCGCTTTATTTGCACCTTTATTACTTTCGTGCGCCAGAATTATTATTCAATTTCTTCTTTCACATTGATCTTAGCAATCACCGGGGACCAGTGGCGTTATTATTTCCTTGCCTAGCTTACAAAGACATTAGAAAGATATACTGTCACTAATTTGCATATTCATAAGGGTTGTTTATTTTACATTAGAATTTCTAAATTTCATAATTTAACCTTAACATTATGGTTGCAGACATTTGTTAATTCATTTGTGCTTATCTTATTACAGAGTAATTGCAGTAAAACACAGTTCAGGAAACAGCCAAGTATGACATAGTGGTGGTTATTCTGTTTATGCAAATTACATGCAAATGGCCTAAATCACACATTTTTATGGTGCTTACGCCAATTTTTATTATGAAATATATTTTGCTTTGTATTTATTCCATCCTCACAACGTCGATTAATGTATTTAAGAGTCTTATTTTATGTTAAAAACATATATTTATGCAGGAAATTCATTTTTCTTCAATGACGTCACGTAATTTGCATATTAATGAATACTTTGGTCTACTAAATATCTCAGAAATGGCATATAATTATTTTTTGATACTGAAATTATATATATTGACTTTTATTTCTTTATTTCCTTTGCTTGTTACAAAATAACTACAAAAATTTGTTCCGACATGTTCAAAGTGGAAATGTGGCGGCCATTTTATTATGCAAATTAGATGGTCAAAAACCCAGAATTTCGCTTGGGAACCTGGTTTATTGAATTCAGCGTACTTGAATTATGTTAAAAAGTCTAGTTCCCAGCTTTTACCCCAAAATACCGCTAGGAGCCTTAAAACGGGCTCTTTTTCAGAAATGGCACCAGTCTAATACACTCTAAAACAAGGTGTATGTACATGTATACTTGCACAGATCTTTACTCACAGATGTACAAATTGATTTCAGGATTAAGCAATTGTGTAGATGATCTCTTTGAACATAAGTGGATTATTTAAGTGTGTGGCGAAACTGCTCATTTATTAGGGTACACTAATTTTTTTTTTATCATTAAAATATGAAATTAACATACTCTGTAATCAGTGTTCCCTTGCCCCCTTCATTTGGAGTACAGATGTAGTGTGTTTTCATAATAAGTTAAACCATGATGTAGAGGACATGTTTTAGAATCCTTTTAAGCAAAATACCTTCATCTTTAGTTTGCCATTACATATGTAGGTAAGAATAAATCAAATTAACAAAATCATTGTTGTACATAAATATAATGGTGCATTCTGCCAAGTAGGGTTTGTACTGCAACAACTTTCTTGTCAAACGTTCGCCAAGTATTCTATGTTCACCGCCAATATAAAGCACGTCAAACCCATGAACCTGTTTATACATGTGCAAATTGTGATGTTTAAATTGTTGGAGAACACTGATAGTGTATGTACATTACGCTATGGGAAATGTTGCCGCGTCCCCTGCTGCTCATCTCCTCTCCCCTCCCGTCCCCTCTCGTGCTCTCCCCTCCTTTGCACGTGTCCAGCTTTGATTACTATTTTGTGTCTTAACCTGGTAACAAGCTTTAGGGGCGTCGATCCGTATGTTTGAAAATGGGGGGGGGGACGGGGGTCAAAATTGAAAAACAATTCAAAAATGTTCGCGTGCTCTGCCACCAATTGCAATACAGAAATTTTTTGCAAAAGCTGCCGAAAATTTCACAAATTTTGTTTATTGATGGTATGTTATGCTAGAGTTTAAATGGTTTATATGGCTTTCCAATGCTTTTTCAACATATCCTCTGTGATTTTTTCAATATGTCAAATTATTTGTGGGCATGCAAATCGCATATGTTTTGCCCCCCATATATTTCATTGGTGCGGGTTGATCGGCCCCCGTAGTCCGCAGGATCACGCCTGTGTTGGCAAGGCTTTGAATAGCAGTGAACATCCACGCAAGTTCCCCTTACCTGGTTCAGGAACTACTGTCTGCAACAGTTAGTGTACAATTGCAATAATTTTCAAATTCATAAAAGTTACGTAAGGATCAGCTTTTATTCAAATTGAAGTTTGGTAACTTGATTCATAGTTTAACTAAACTGACTTTTCTCCACAAGTCTATACATTAAAGGCTTAGTTATGTGTGAAATGGTTACATGTGAATGGATATTTAGCCCCTGTTCTAATATCTCATTTTAGGTATGCAAATCATGCAAAAATCTTAAACGTTTAACTGGCTCTGTAACTCACAAAGATCAACCAATTGGCTTGGAATGTTTCACCACGGACCTAATATGACCTAATTGTAGGTCGCATGTTTCATATAGCCCAATATAATTTTATATAGCGGTTAAAAGCAGGAGCTATAACTTCCTGTTTCAGCAAGCACCCGCACTTGGAACTAAATGTACACAAGAATATTTACCTACCAAATGGCTGTCAATCTTAATATCCTGGCATGGTCTTTGGTGTACAAGCACGCAGTTCACCCACAAATATTTGACTCGTGACGCATTGGGCCTGAATTATGTATCCTGGTCGGGTTCATAGCAAATAAATTGTTTTGCAAGAAGATTTTCTCACAAATTCAACCACCTTGGTCAAAAGTAAATAGACATCATTTCTATTAAAGAAGTAGAGGTGGGGTTAACACATAACCCCAATAGACTCAATTCAATGACACGCTTTTTGCAGGACCTGCCCAGTTTCCAAAATAAGAAATCAAATTGCTCTGTTTTGAAAATCCAGTGCAGGAGTAATTTTAGTTTGAAGAGAAAAGGGAAAAAGATCAAGTTTTTTCTACTGCTCTACTAAAGCAATCGCTATTGTTTGAGAGCAGCAAAGAAAGAGATCTTGGATGTTTTGCAACAAAATCAATGATCCATTGAGCTAAAAAGCGGTAGAATAGATTTTGTATTGAAGACACACAGCCATCATACCAAGCTTTATAGTTGTTTTTAAGTGTTTTCTTATCGATTTTATGCCGTCCGCAAACGAAGTTGGCCAGATGAATCATGTTTGCAGTTGTCCGTCGTGTCTGTTAGCGTCTCGTTAATGGCGATAACTTAAATGGGAGAAGGCTCGCAACTAAACAGCAAAGTTAGAATACATTTGAGTTTTGCAACCAATCAGATCACACATACACATTGCTGAAATTGACCATCGCATAGACAGATGCATCACCGACGTGTGTAGTCACGCGGCAGAATGTTATGCACTGTTTGAATCGATAAGCTCCTCCCCCTATGACTGTTTCTGGCAATTTATCTTAAGATAAGGCTTGCAAAGACATAAAGTATCAACACAAATTAGCTAATTTATAGGCTTGCTGGTTGAGTGTCACACAGTTAGCCTTATTTATGCTTTCTATTATACTCATATACCATAATTCCCACAATACTCCTCAATGCCTCTTTATTTCTTACTTATTGCCTGTTAGTTGCCGTGCCTTTCTCCCTTTAAGTAACTGATTCGATTTTGATGTAACTAGCACCATAGTATTTTTATATATTTTACTGGAGTTGGTCAAAGGTCACATGGGCTTAATTCATCCTCATTGGTCTTGCCCTACCACATTTGAGTATAACTGGAGTTCCAAGCTTAATTCCAGGATATCCATACATCAATTGATGAGTAGGCGACAACTGTCGGAGGCATAATCAACTGCGCTGCAGTCCAACTGGCTCTGTTTTAAATCCAAAAAACCAAAGTCTTGCTGCTTCTTGTAAATGTGAAAGAAATGGTGTACTCTACAGTGTTCGTCAAGAAATCTGACATTACTACTTGGATTAGACAGCTGTGGTGTTACCCATCAGCTTAAATACATCTGTGATAATACTCAATTTAAAATCAAATGTAACTAAACTTGTTAGCAAACAAATTATTATGTTTGGCTCTTGAGAGTGCTGGGCCTGTTAGCAGAGGGAGGGACTGTTGTTGAAGCAAAGGAATAACAACCAAAATATGAAAACATCTTATTTCTTGTATGTTTTGATTTTGCACTTGCAATCACACCACATGTCACACCACACTAACAACCATATACATTTAGATAGTGTGGCCCCCCGCGTAAAAGGGGGGGTGCACCATTGTATCAAATGTTGTAAGCCATGAGATGTAGGGTATTTTTAAAGCAAAACCGTCTTCCACGCATATCATATCAAACTACTATTAAGGAATTGGGGGTCTTTTGGATGAATTCGACACTTTGCGGTAATCTGAAAAAAAAATCCTTGCTACTTTGAGCACTTTGTTTTGAAGTGTAAAATCTGCATTTGGGTATACCTGGCAAAACAAAATTCTGAGTGGGTGCTTTTGTTGTGTAAAGTCGAAGTGTTTAGGGTGCGCTTAGACAACCTTGTTGAAATCCTACTTTGGCTAATTTTTGAAAGTCATGTACAAGACCATGGTTACAACATCATACATGGGGTAAACCCTCGCCCCGCACTAATCAGGTTTTTTTTTGTTGGGGGGGACAATTATAGAAAATTTCTATGAGATTGGGGTTTAACTAAATGAAGGTTTGAAACGTGTCATTGTGGCACCAATGTGAAGGGGTCTAACCAGGATTAGGCATCCACCAAACAATAGTCCTCGGTTTCCAGACATGCAACTTTTATTTTACTCTCGCAGTAGTAGCACTCACTCTCTACTTTTTCCATCTCCGTAGCACTCACTTCCTTAAATGGGCAAATCAGACAGTAGTCTTTCTGATCGAATACCGAGATGAGTGAAATTTTAACGTCTGGACCAGACATAACAACCACAAACTTTTCAATACAATTTACCTAATAGCCTGAAACTCACCGTACATGCACACTGTACATGTATCGTTTGCACTGTATAGCATTGTGGCACTGTACATTAAAGCCTTTTCTATGCATGGATCCGCACACTTCTTTCCATTTCCTCAGTAACCTTACTAACGCTGGTCTCCCATCTCTTCCAAATATTATTTTCAGGCCTGACTTTACACAGAGGAGATAGAAGTAGCATATTGATAGGTATGTGGCTGAGACACCCTTTATAATGAAAACGCAACTTAAAGGCAAGATCGCGGCGTGAAATCAAGTTGGCTTAAAATAAAACAGAAAAATTGAGAGAAACATATTGCTTGCTAGTTTGGCGAAAATCCCACCACTAGAAAACAAGTTTATGAAGTTTCAAAGTTTCAATTTTTGTGACGTCAGTATGCGAGCATCTCCATATGTAATGTAATTTCTGTA
>JZLH01S0090542.1:22623-34470 GCA_001188425.1 Eucidaris tribuloides | reverse complement strand
ATTATGGTAGGCCAGATTTGGCATTCATTCACTGTTCAATATTCCAACATGTATCAGCGACATCAGAAATGAATTTTTTGATATGTTTTCACAATTAAAACTCTCTCTTCAAGTCCATTATGAGTGCAATTTAGCTCTCTTGAAATCAATATTGAAACTGAAAAATAGGGAGGTGATCACTTACATCTGCAACAATGACACTGAAAATGTTGCTTCAACAAATAATTTGTTAACACATTATCAATGAGAGTAGCTGTAGTATCTTGGTGAATTCGAGTTAGGAAGATGAATTAATGGAAAAAAGAATTCATCATAAAGATCAAGAACCATTGACATGTGGCAAGGTATGGCTTCTAATAAATTAATATAAAATCACAAACACATATTACAACAATTTACCTTCCTGACTCACAGTGTTAAGAATAACTTCAAGTGTTTCAAGAAATGATGCAAGATTATTTGGTGGCCTGATACACACTCCCAACGTAAGCTTCTTTTTACGAGTGAATAATTGTCAACAAAAATAGATTCAAGAATATGACAGTTATTTACATTTAAATCATCTCTTTCATTAAAAGACAGTACTGTTATCAAAAAAATTACAAACACCTCTCGCCATGTCTCTCTGACGCCTTTTAACACATAAATTATAATTTGAATGTTATAAAAACAGGTCATAATCTGAACCATGTCTCTGTCAATCCTATAACAAGAAAACTCTATATCCATCATGTTCAACAAGAAACCAAACTATCATAATTCTTACAGATGCTGCGACAATTAAAATGTATGCATCAAAATTTCTTTTCGGCATTTTTGTAAAAAAGCATTGCTACTACAAGAGATTAAATTCAGTGCTATAAAAGACTGATTGGTTACATGTCTATCTTCACTTATAAAAGGAGATAAAAGGTCAGAAAATTTTGGAAATCAATTGAATTGACAACTTCAAGCTATGTTATCCGACTCAGCATTACTATTCACTCACACAATCACACTTTCATGCACGACTACAAACAAACACTATGCCACGAAATACATAGATCAAATGATGTTAGATACACCAAAATGTAAATATCACCGGAAAAACCAATTACGGCACATCTACAAGCTTCATAAAATGAAAACCTACCCTCCTGCGGGCGATACTAAGTTCAGTGTTCTATAAGTTATTTAATCTGAGTGAGACTTATCATTTTGTCCTTTCGCGATTGTTTACATCCTTGATCGCCAACGAAAATTCTGCCATCACAGACCATGCGCTGCTGTGTCCTTGTGAGTGTACGCTGCAGGACAAGACTTTGCATTGCCTTATTCGTGAGGTCTTCTGCTACAGTGAATAATCGCCTAATGCAAATTTATTTTTGACAGTCCAATTTGACTCTGTGCTTTTTCAATGGGAAGTTTTTCTTGTAAGTGAGGTTTTTATAGAATTTCGCTATCTCGAACATATTTTTCAAGGTCCCAAAGGCGAGCAAAACGTCGATATAAATCAGTTCGCTCTAGTCAAACATGCCCATAACTGTCATTCTGATGCGTCTTAATGGGTTGATCTTTTGATCTCTGCCTGGTCAGCCATCGCCATAAAGATGTCATAAATTTCCCATTCCCTCTCTGCTTTTCTCATTTTTCCTGTACATTGGTTTACAGTTTTGACAGCCTTCCATTCCCATTATACGTGTCCATGTTTCCTTCATCTTAACATGGATTGTATCACAAAATGTAACTTGAATATCATCTTAGTCGATGTGAGTTGTTGTCCCCAGTGATTTCGACTTTAATACTGTATGAAGAAGTTGAGATGTCTATACATTTTGCATTACTGGACTGCTGAAGTGGAGGTACTACTTTGGACTAACTCATACTCAGAGAGGTAGCTTATGAGAATTCTGAAAAATGTTCAAACCTGATTCAAGCGGAGTACTCAACCCACTTCGAGTAGAGGAGTAAGTGCGAGTGAACTCCTGACGATAGTTGCGTATTGCGCTTATCGCTGTTATTTGCGCATGTTACATTTCCGTGTCACAATGTCAGAAGTGAGTTGAGCAAGATGAGTTTGATTTGTTTTGCAGTTTATTTGAATCAGAAGGTTACAGATTTCTGACTTATTGTCATCTTTTAATTTACAATTGAAAGTATCAAAATGTGTACCATATTCCAATAGAACAATATTTATTAAAACTCCACATTAAGTTCATGAATTGATTATTTGAGCCACCTCCTTCGATTTGTTGGTCAAAACCACTTGCTAATATCCTGTATTTTCAATCATGATTCTATGTAGCCATTTCAAGTATCATTATCGCCAGCAGAAGTATCAACTGACAGAGAATATTCATTTGAAACAAACACGACAGACATTGAAGCTGCTCCCGTAACAGTGTACAGATGACTCGTAGCAAGCAAACTGATTGCAAAATTAGCTGTGCGAACAAGACAGCACTGAACTTGTCATTGGGAAATCTCAGCCATATTTTTGGTTTGCAAATCTTCAATGTGACTGCTGGAAAACAAGTGCCGGATTACAAATGTCTGCAGTGCTTGAAAGTATGAAAACGTAGCTATCATTGTGTTCGGTCAGAGTAAAGCATATCACTTGATTCCAGACGCTACGCTGCAGTTAATCTGTCTTCAGTATTGAAAGTGGTATTATACTCTATTCGTACTTGCAGCTGAAGAGAGTCATTCTGGGTGATTTGATACACTTCTGATCCTGACCAATTCACACTACCTTTTATAATTACAAGGACCACAGCTGGTAATCTGCACTAGTTTCCAAACCTTTCCAGGTTTCATGCAATTTTAGTGCAATCTTTTGGTGAATAACACAGATAAATCTGCCCTACAGCTCTCGCTTTTTGGATGTTAATCTCCTGGTAAGCCTCTTCTCCAGTGAATTGTGGAGACTTGGATTGATCCTTATAAAAAATTTAAGAATTTTCATACTTGCTTTGAGGAAGAGTTAATCGAAGAACTGCGGGTGGGGGGGGCGGGGATACTCGCTACTATATATCGCATATGGGATGTGCCATTCAAATGGCGTCGTTTTTTTTCAATGAAGCAGCCTTCGGACATCGGCGACTATGTTTCAGACAAAAAAAATCCTTAGATATGGGTCTTAGTTTTGGATTACAAGTCCTTACAAAGAGGTCTTTTTCTGTTTCTGTTAAAAATTTATCCCGCCACATAGCACGTATTAAATCCAGGTTCAAACCCTTCATATGGGTCTTTATATTATGTTAAAATCTTTAGACATTTTATACTATTTTCTTACGAAAATGACCCTTAGAAATGATATGGGTTTTGAAACACAGGAGGTGCCCACTCGTCCAAAACACAAATCTAATTTTTGAATCGGGGTATCATCTTCAAACAGCTTCAACTTGGTAGAAATACAAAGAAATTGTATAGAAAAAAATGTGCTATAGAAGTTAATAGAAGAAAATGTGGCAATTATTAATCATCATTTTGAAGTTGTTATTTATCTATTGCACCATGTTCACTGAATTCCTGGGGCCACACTCCATTGACAGTGGATATCATGTGTGCCACAGGCGTTTCAAAAATACCCATAACAAGTATTTCCATAATTTTTGCAATGCACTCCTAAACAATTTGTGTGCTGTGAATGGTAACCCTTAGCAATTTATTGGTGTGTGACAGTACCTTAACAAGTATTTGCATTAATTTGAATCCCCCCCCTATAAAGCAAGTAAAACGTTGATTGCAAACCACTCTTTGGGCACCTGGGTGCACATATTTGTATGCCAACATTTGAGTTACAAGTACAAGATAAAAGATCTGACAAATTCTATCATTCGAAATCGGACCCTAAATACATAGGTTTCTGGGGCAAAAAGTACATCTTTTTTCCATTTTTAGGTTTTTGATACCCTTTTCACGTGATTATGAAACGTGGCCCAATCTTAAAAAGTAACCCTTTTTTACGCAATTCCTTTGGTCAAGGCCATGATTATCCCAGTGGTCAATGGACCACCCCCCCCCCCCCTGTCACTGAATTTGTCTGCAATTCAGTTGTGTAGTCATGGTGTACCATAATAGGATCAATGTGAGCAATTACCAATGTCACATTAGAAAGCAGAGCCCTCTGTGGGCCAAACTTGCTATTATTGTCAGTACCTGAACGTAATGTAGACGCGAGGTACCTGAACCCTGACTGTTCCATTCCTGAAGTGTATCAATTCTCTGTTTTGCTGGTGTTTAGTTTGCTTTAGGAGTAACCTGTGTTCTCGAACATACTTGCACTTATTTATTTTCTTTAATTTATTTATTCATTATTTATTATTTATTTTTATGCAATATATTTATATTTTTATTTAAAATGAAAAAAAACATTTTGTATTAATCTTTCATTTGTATGTATGTGTAATAAGTACCATGTTTCCATATGTATATAGGCTTACTCATTTCTTCCATTCAAACCATTAGCTGCTGGGAACTGGACATGTGCAGATTTTTAATCTGTGGGAACTACAGAATGTGGAAGCCACAGCTTAATATATTAGTCTCATGTTACAAAATGGGTTTTAAGAGGCTTCAACTGACAAATCATCGATACAATGTTGATAAGCACTTGTAAATCTTACTTAGCTTGCATCTCCAATA
Organism: Eucidaris tribuloides; assembly: GCA_001188425.1. Lineage (NCBI taxonomy): Eukaryota > Metazoa > Echinodermata > Echinoidea > Cidaroida > Cidaridae > Eucidaris > Eucidaris tribuloides. The sequence continues at coordinate 29,844 of JZLH01S0090542.1, read as the reverse complement.
TTAAATTCTCATTTGCATTTGTACTTGCAAGCTGTTTGTTCTGTTTGAGAAAGATCTTAGCCTGGAATTTTCCATTTATATATAAATGAATGAATAATTTTAATTAAAAAAGTGAATGAATAAATAAATAAATACACAATGACATCAATAGAATATTTTAATGAAGAAATAGATGAATGAATAAATAACTAAATTAAATAGAATAAAGTAAATAAATAATTTAGTAAACAGTTAGAAAAGAACAATAAAATAATTGCATAAATGTCTGATATATGCATTCTGATGAATAGGTACAAAGCTACAGGTATATGACAAACTTACCTGTGAAGCTATACATGTATTGACATACATACTTGCATGTTATAAGTCAACTCGTAAATTATACCTCGACTTTGAACATGGTGCCTGAAGTCAATAATTATTTATTTATGCTATGGCAAATATCTTGTACTTACTCAAGAGTTAAAAATGCATAATTCAGTCAGAAATGAAAAGTGTGTTAAATGATATGTGCACATTATATAATATTTGTTTAAAAGTAAGGGCATAAATTCGTGTAACATGTGAATGCACTGTGAGAATTATAGTAAAATGAGTATGGACCTTCTATAATATTCGTTGGCAAAAATTAGGCCACATAATCGTGGATAGAGAGAGTGGCAATGAAGACGAAGTGCTTTCTTATCGGCAATGTCTTCCAAACGATGTATCTAAATCTGCTCGTGCACTTGAGTAAACCAAACTGCTTTATGTCCCATATGAGTTTTCAACTTTCATCACTTGCATCGCTTTGTAGTGACCCTGTGTTTTCATCACCATTATGTATGGGGGGGGGGGCGGCGTATTGGGAGGGTTGTACAACCCCTCCCAATTTCAAAAGGTCCTCATTTTTTTCCAAAGACATTTTTTATTTCAAGGGCCTTTTTCACAATGACATAAATGAAAAAAGCATTGATCGAGTACATTTTATCACATCTTGCTGTTAATTTCTTGTGAAAATTTCCAACAAATTCATGACCACCAGCAAAAAAGCCTGGATCACCCTCGTTCTGGAGTAATGTACGGTAATGACCTACCCCTCAGAGCAAAACGATTTTTCTATGATACAAGTAATGTAAACAACTACAGCTTGCTGGCCTATTTATGGTCCACTATTGAATTCATTATGCACAGTGCAGTGATTTAGTTTCAAGCAGTAAATCAAGTGTACAGTATGTGGCCTTGGTTTATTGAAATAAATCACACACCATTCTAACATCTACAGTATGTTTGAAAGGAATGTACTTCTTTTTTCTTGAATAGATATGTGGATTTTTAATATACAGATATAGCATTTTGTAGAACATGGTAAATGCATAATGGAGTATTAATATCTCCTCCATGAACAAAGTGGAGATAGAGCACAGAAGTCAATTCAAAATGGGCTGTCAATTAGGGAAAGTTGCAGCGAATGGTCCATAGAACAATTGTGGTGGCATCTGCATCCTCAGTTCTCGGGTATTTCAAATTTAATCATTCACACATGATCACCATGATCACAATCACAAAAACAACTTCTCTCCTTTTTTTCACAAAAATGGGGGCTGTTTAGACTTCAGTCTTGAGTATATTGTGGAATGCTCTGCTCAGTATTGTTTACATTGTTGCAGACTTGGACCCAAAGAAGAGAATACATTTGATTACGAATATAGCTCCCGTCGCATCAACATTTGTTATGATGTTCGAGATTTTAACCCTTGGGTTCGCTGCCTCTTATGGCTTCATTGTTCAATGAGAAAATTGCTATTTTCACTTGGTTGACTCTGAAAGGGGGATATAACCCTAAACATTATTATGTTCTTCTTCTTCTTCAAAAAAATCTTCACAGGAGATTTACTAAAACTCCTTTATGATCAAAATGTCTACTTACTGGGACAGAGACTACGCAATCATACTCTATCCTTTATCCAAACATTTGACTGCAAACTTTTGTCATAGTCTTTGATGCTTCTTTAGTTCAAGCTGTCGATCTCCTGAGTGTTGCAAGGTATTGGATTTTGTGCACGGGCGTCCTCAGGCCTTTAAACAATATTCATTGAAAGCAAAGAAAAGCTCAATTGCTTGTATGCTTGTACATGTAGATATACCCCAAAATTAAAGTGTGCTACCATTCTGAATCTGAATTACTTTGTCATTCTGAAATATTCTGAAGTGGCTTCTGTTTCACAAATTTCACGACTGAACAGCTCCAAATGTTCACTTCCTGACAATCAATTAAAACTTATGAATTCCCCTCTAGTTTAAAGCGATATTGCAAAATATCTTTATCTGCATCAAAGCCTCGTTAGATAGACTGATTTTTGAGAAGTACATGAACATCCAATCCACGTTAGCGACCCGTGCCTCGTTCCTGACCAGAACGGTTGACAGTTTCAAAACAACTACTTGGTCGTATTATACTGAAAACCTTTGATCATATCATCGTTTAACTCATCTTAAAAATCAACTAATGAGCATCGTGCCATTTTACTGTGTCGGGCTCATATAAGTTCATTCAGAATTTTGAGATGATGCAATAATCATAGGTTTACAGAGCTTTCGCCTGATCTAGAGAATACATAGATAAAGATACTCACTGTTTGTCATACTCTTGGAAGGCTCTTGCTATGGAGTATCAAGAGTATAGTCTCAAAAAAAAACAGGTCTGATACCTATGTAAAACATATTTTAGTTGTTTAATCCTTGAAATAGAACTTATAAGATTGATAAATTTGGCTAGGTTTGTTACTGTTGAGCATAAAGCAAGCAGTTATAACGAGCACCCACATCTGACAGGTCTTTCGTGCTCTAGATGCCTAGCGATAGATTATCCAAGACAGTACTATTGCTGCTTCTCCAATATTGTAAAGAGTGATTGTGCCATTTGTACTTGTTGACAAGTGTTATACAAAACCATAAATTCTTAAGTTACTCCTGACGGCCTGCATTATGATGTTGTGGCAAATTAACTACGATATATAAGAAATTACAAATTAAGATCATTATTGTCATATATTCCAACACACACAACACATCACACACCAACACACACAAACACACACAAACACACATTACACCCACATGAATTGACACACACACACAGACACGCCACACACGCAGAACACAAGAGGCACAACTGTAAAGCACATACGACCCACACTAGCACATATACTTAGACTCCAGATAAATTCACATGTCTGACGAAGACCGTCACACAACTCAACACATCACATACACATGCAATAGACCACAATACACACACACACACACACATACACATACCTGCACATGACACACACACACACCACCACACAACACACACCACACACCCACTATACACACACAACAATAACAGGACAGACACCGACATCATGGCACATAAATGCGATATGCGGCAGGGGGACAATAATGGTCATATAAGTTGAAGGAAAGAGATATGAAAGGCCCCCTTTTCTAACTGACGTCAAACCCCATTCAACAATTGTAAAAAAACCCCTTGAATATCGTCAGTAATTATCGCATTAAGAACGATCATCATTTTCCTTTTCCACTATAATCTATTTATTTAGCCATATTAATGAGTACAGAGTTGGAATCTTGAGTTCTCACCGCATGGAATGATTCGTCTACAAAGTGTATTGTACAAAAGTGGCGTTGGAGAGAATCCTATTGCCTGCGTAATAATGCGTCTGAGAATGTTGTCGAAAAAAGATAACATAAAATCATTTGTCCATGGTGTGTAGTTCTTTTCCACAAATTGGAGGGTCGAGAACGTTGGTTACCTTTTAAGATATGTAGACAAACCATATTCGAACATTTTCACAAGTTGAAGTGGGTCCCTTATAAATAGTATTTCTTATACAAAGTACACTTTTTCGCCTAATTTCCGTAAATACTTTGTAAACCAAGGTTTATTCTTGAATTTCGTTTTATAAGAAACAGGTTTTAAGGGAAAACACATATCATATATATTTTTAAACTTATTCAAAAAATTATGGTAGGCCAGATTTGCATCATCACTTTCAATATTCCAACATGTATCAGCGACATCAGAAATGAATTTTTGTATGTTTTCACAATCAAACTCTCTCTTCAAGTCATTTTGAGTGCAATTTTCTCTCTTGAAATCAATATTTGAAACTGAAAAAAATAAACTTGAGTGGTAGATGTCTCATAGGAAGCTGAAGGTCACCAAAATGGTCAAAGGTCAGAGGCAGGGGTCAATGACCTTTCTGAGCCCAAAGTTAAGTTTTTTGAGCAAGTTTCTATTATTTCCAATAATTTTGCCCCTATTTGAGCAATTGTGACCAAACTTGAGCGTTAGATGTCTCATAGGAAGCTAAAGGTCACCAAAAGGTCGAAGGGTCACCTACAGGGGTCAATGACCATTTTGAGCCCAGGTTAAGTTCCTTGAGCAAGTTTCTACTATGGTCCATAACTTTGCTCCCGTTTGCACAATTGTGACCAAACCTGGGTGGTAGATGTCTCATATAAAGCTTTAAGGTCACCAAAAGCCCAAAGGTCAATGGCAGGGGTCAACGACCTTTTTGAGCCCAATGTTAATTTTGGGGCAAGTTTTTATTATGTCCCATAACTTTGCTCTCATTGGCACAACTGTGACCAAACTTGGGTGGTAGATGTCTCATAAGAAGCTGAAGGTCACCAAAAGGTCAAAGGTCACTGGCAGGGGTCAATGACCTTTTTGAGCCCAATATTATTTTGGGTGTGCAAGTTGTTATGTCTAAAACTTTGCCCCCATTTGAACAATTGTGACTAAACTTGGGTGGTAAATGTTCATAGAGAGTTTATATCACCGAAAGGTCAAAGGTCACTGACAACGACCTTTTTGTGCCCAATTTTATTTTTGTTTGGGGGGTGGGGCAAGTTGTTATTATGCCCCATAAAAGAAAAAAAAACGATTCTGGCCACGAAAAATTCGAACAGTGAATATAATTAAAAACAAAAATCAGATATGGCTGCCTTTTCCCAAGATGACCGCCAAATACTGATGTCATGCAAACTAGATATATCGTCATCGATATGTCAAGATGTTTGACTAATCCAACTACTTCTGTGTTATTAGCCACTATGATTCAGAAAAGTATGTGAAAACAAAGACATTATTAAATGAAAGGGATTATTCAGAGAGTGAAATCGATGTAATAAGAATTTTTCATTTGTCCTCTCAATGTATTTAGATCGCAAACTGCAGATCTATCAATTTTAACCAAACATGTCAGAAAAAATGAACCAGGATTCAACCGCGTCGTCTACAGCTATCCGGGGCTGCGACAATACCACCGAGCTTATTGTATTCTTTGTGTTGTATGTGATGTTGTTGTCTAATGTGTTTCGTGTCATGTATGTTTTTGTCTTGTCTGTGTGTGTCTGTTTTGTGCTTCTGTACTATGGTCTGTTGCTATCTGTGTATTTGCCTTGTGATGTGGAGTCAGTGTAATATGTTTGTCATGTTTGTAGGTCTCCATCTGAAGTGTTTGTTGTAATTGTCTGTGTGTTTGTCAGTGGTCTGTATTGTTGTTCGTGAGTTCAAAGTGTCTTTGCAAATTTGTATGTCTTGTGTGGTGTGCATATAGTGTATGTAATTGATTGTCCTAACTGTGTTATCGTCTGTTGTTGTGTGTTTGTATGTATCTGTCATTGTGTTTTTGATGTGGTCTGAATCGTGTCTGTTCGTGTTCCATCTATGTGTCCTGTGTGTGGTAGTGTGTCTATGTGTCTGTATGTGATCTAGGCTGTATGTTTCTGTTGTCTAGTTTGTGTGTCTGTGTGTATGTGTGCTTTTCTGTATGTGTCTGTATGTCTCTTTGTATGTTCTTATGTTGTTTGTGTGTCTGTGTGCTTTGTCCATTCGTCTTTCGATGTCTGTATGTTTTTGTTTATTTGTGTCTGATTTGTGTGTCTCTGTATGTATCTGTATGTTTGAAGTGTGAGATCCTGCTGCGTCTGTGTGTATCTGCTATCTGTGTGTCCGTGGTCTGCATGTTGTCCTGTGTGTCTAATTGTGTGTCATGTTTGTGTCTATGTGTCTCTGTGGTATGTGTCGCCGTTGTGTTATGTATGTCATCTATGCATGCCTGTCAAGTGTCTGTGTGTATGAATGTATCTATCTGTGCTCTCGTATTAATGTCCAGTGAATCTGGCATGTGTCTGTGTATTGTCTAATGCATTTGTACTGTGTCAGTCCTGTATTATCTTAATTTCTGTTTTAATGTGACTGTGTGTTGTGTGTTGTATGTGTCTCGTGTGTCTATTTGTACATGTCTGTGTTGTTTGTGTGTGCTATAATGTGTCTGTTCGTTGTGTCTCTCTGTATGGTGTCGTGTGTTTAATTTGTATGTCTCGTGTATTTTTGTGTGCACTGAATATGTCTGTTCGTAGTGTCTTGTCTAGTATTTGTCTGCATCTGTATATGTCTGTATGCGTCTGTTATTTGTTTGTCGTGCATTTTTTGTGTGTATGTTTGTCTGTGTGGGTCTGCTGGGCTGTTGTATGTCCTTTGATGTATGTCTAGATGTTTGCCTAATGCGTTTACGAAAAAAACATCTGTAAATTATTCTCTTTGCATCTGTAATTGTCTTGTGTTTGTCTGTGTGTACGTGTGTGTTGTGTGTCTGTTTGTTTGTTGTGTCATGTGTCTGTGTATTTGTCCTGTGTGGAGTACGTGGGTGTACTGTCGTGTATCTGTACGTGTCTGTCGCGTTATCGTCTGTGTGTGATGTGTTGAGTGGAGTGTGTGTGTGTGTATCTGATATGTGTCTAGTGGCGTTTGTCTGATGTGTAAGTGTGCGTGTGTGGCTGTGTGTGTCTGTTTGTGATCTGTGTCGTCGTGTTTTGTCTGAGTGTGTGAGTAATGTGTGTCTCTGTAATGCGTCATGTGCCTAGTGTTTTTACTGTTGCGACATCTGATGTGTATCTCGTATGGTGTCAGTATGTCCCGTGTGCTGTCCTGTATGTCTGTCCTGTAAAATAGTTTGTGGGTACTGCCGTGTTATGTGTGTCTGTGGTCTATGTGGGTATTGGTCTTCTTTTGTTGTGATATGGTTGCATCTCATGCATACTGTGGTCCACGTAGGTGTATTTTTATGTGTCTGCAGCACACACATGTGTGCTTTTGTGTGTAATGAAATGACACAGACATACACACACAACAGAAAACATGAAGCAACACAAAATTGACACACA
>JZLH01S0090542.1:7563-22598 GCA_001188425.1 Eucidaris tribuloides | reverse complement strand
AAGAGAGAGATAAATGTCATGAAAAGATCAAGGAAACCATTGACATGTTGGCAAGGTATGGCTTCTAATAAATATATATTAAAATCACCAAACAATATACAACAATTTACTTCCTATGACTCACAGTGTTAAGAATAACTTCAAGTGTTTCAAGAAATGATTGCACAGACTGATTTGGTGGCCTATACACCACTCCCACGATAACATTCTTTTTACAGTGAATAATTTCAACAAAAATAGATTCAAAATATGAAGTATTTACATTTAAATCGTCTCTTTCATTAAAAGACATACTGTTATCAATAAAAATACCAACACCTCCGCCATGTCTCTCTTGACGCCCTTTAACACATAAATTATAATTTGGAATGTTATAAAAAGGGTCATAATCTTGTAACCATGTCTCTGTCAATCCTATAACAGAAAACTCTATATCCAATATGTTCAACAGAGAAACCAAACTATCATAATTCTTACAGATGCTGCGACAATTAAAATGTATGCATGAAAATTTCTTTGGCATTTTTTGTAAAAAAGCATTGCTACCTACAAGAGAATTAAATTCAGTGTATAAAAAGACTGAATTGGTGTACATGTCCTATCTTCACTTACTAAAGGAGATAAAAGGTCAGAAAAATTTTGGAAATCAATTGAATTGACAAACTTCAAGTATGTATCACGATCAGGCATTACTAATTCACTCACACAATCACACTTTCAATGCACGACTACAAACAACACTTGCACAATACATAGATCAAAATATGTAAGATACACCAAAAATGTAAAATATCAACCGGAAACAACACATTACGGCACATCTACAAGCTTCATAAAAATGAAACCTACCCTCCTGGGGCATACTAAGTTCAGTGTTCTATAAGTTATTTAAGTCTGAGTGAGACTTTATCAATTTTGTCCTTTCGCGATTGTTTACATCCTTGATCGCAACGAAAATTCTGCCATCAACAGACCATGCCGCTGCTGTGTCCTTGTGAGTGTACGCTGCAGACAAGACTTTGGCATTGCTTTTCGTGAGGTCTTCTGCTACAAGTAGAATAATCGCCTATGTCAAATATTTTTGACAGTCCCAATTTGCTCTGTGCTTTTTCAATGGGAAGTTTTTCTTGTAAGTTGAGTTTTTTAATAGAATTTCGCCTATCTCGAACATATTTTCAAGTCCCAAAAGGAGCAAACGTGTTAAATCATTCGCTTAGGTCAAAGTGGCCATAACTGTCATTCTTGATGGTCTTAATGGGTTGATCTTTTGATCTCTGCCTGTCAGCATGACCATAAAGATGTCATAAATTTCCCATTCCCTCTCTGCTTTTCTCATTTTTCCTGTACATTGGTACAGTTTTGACAGCCTCCAATTCCCTATACATGTACATGTTTCCTTCATCTCTAACATGGAATTGTATACAAAACTGTAACTTGAATATCATCTTAGTCGATGTGAGTTGTTTGGTCCCCAGTGATTCGACTTAATACTGTATGAAGAAGTTGAGATGTCTTATACCATTTTCATACTGACTGCTGAAGTGGAGGTACTACTCTGGACTAACTCTACTTCAGAGGGTAGTATGAGAATTCTGAAAAATGTTCAATCCTGATTCAAAGCGGAGTACTCAACCCACTTCGAGTAGAGGGTTAGAGGTGGAGTAACTCCTGACCGGAAGTGTGGTATTGGCTTATCGCTGTTATTTTGCGCATGTTTACATTTCCTGTCACAATGTCAGAAGTGAGTTGAGCCAAGATGAGTTTGATTTTGTTTTGCAGTTTATTTGAATCAGAAGGTTACAGATTTTCTGACTTATGTCATTCTTTTAATTTAACAATGAAAGTATCAAAATGTGTACCATATCCATAGAACAATGATTTATTAAACTCCAACATTAAGTTCATGAACTTGATTATTTGAGCCACCTCCTTCGCATTTGTTGGTCAAACCACTTGCTAATATCCTGTATTTTCAATCATGTTTATGTAGCCATTTCAAGTATCATAATCGGCAGAAGTATCAACTGACAAGAGAATATCATTTGAAAGCAAACACGTACAGACATGAAGCTAGCTCCCTGTACAGTGTACAGATGAATGTAGCAAGCAACTGATTGCAAAATATAGCTGTGCGAACAAAACAGCATGAACTGCTCATTGAGGAAATTCAGCCATATTTTGGTGCAAATTTCCATGTGAACTCTGGAAACAAGTGCGGATACAATGTTGCAGTGCTTGAAAGTATGAAACGTAGCTATCATGTGTTCGGTCCAGAGTAAAGCATATCACTTGATTCCAGACGTACTCTGCAGTTAATCTGTCTTCAGTATGAAAGTGGTATTATACTGCTTTCGTACTTGCAGCTGAAGAGGAGTCATTCTGGAGTGATTTGATACACTTCTGATCCTGACCGAATTCACACTACCTTTTATAATTACAAGGCACCACAGCTGGTATCTGCACTAGTTTCCAACTTTCCATGGTTTTCATGCAATTTAGTGCAATCTGTTTGGTGAGATAACACAGATAAATCTGCTACAGCTCTCGCTTTTTGGAGTTAATCTCCTGGTAAGCCTCTTCTCCAAGTGAATTGGGGACTTTGGATTGAATCCTGATAAAAAAATTTAAGAATTTTCATACTTGCCCTTTGAGACAGAGTAAGTCCGAACGAACGCGGGTGGGGGGGGGGGGATACTCGCATATATATCGCATATGGGGATGTGCCATTCAAATGGGTCGTTTTTTTCATGAAAGAGCCTTCGACATGGGACTATGTTTCAGACAAAAAATCCTTAGATATGGGTCTTAGTTTGGATACAAGTCCTTACAAAGAGGTCCTTTTCTGTTTCTGTTAAAATTTCCGCCCATAGCACGTTTAAAATCCAGGTTCGAAACCCTTCGATATGGGTCTTTATTTCATGTTAAAATCTTAGACATTTTTACTATTTTCTTACGAAATGACCCTTAGAAATGGATATGGGTTTTGAACCAGGAGGTGCACACTCGTCCAAACCAAATCTAAATTTTTGAATCGGGGTATCATCTTCAAACAGCTTCAACTTGGTAGAAATACAAAGAAATTGTAGAAAAAAATGTGTATAGAAGTTATAGAAGAAAATGTGGCAATTATTAATCATCATTTTAAAGTTGTTATTATCTTTGACCATGTTCACTGAATCCTGGGGGACCACCTCCATTGACCAGTGGATATCATGTGTGACCACAGGGTTTCAAAAAGTACCCTAAACAAGTATTTCCTATTTTCTGCAAATGCACTCCTAAACAAGTATTGTGTGTGTGAAATGGTACCCTTAGCAAGTATTGGTGTGAAACAGTACCCTTAACAAGTATTTGCATAATTTGATCCCCCCCTATAAGCAAGTAAAACGTTGATGCAAACACTCTTTGGGCACCTGGGTGCACATATTTGTATGCACATTTGAGTTACAAGTACAAGATAAAGATCTGACAAATTTCTTCATTCGAAATCGGACCCTAAATACATAGGTTTCTGGGGCAAAAAGTACATCCTTTTTTCCATATTTTAGTGTTTTTGATACCCTTTTCACGTGATGTATGAAACGTGCCCAATCTTAAAAAAGTACCCTTTTTACGCAATTCCTTGGTCAGGCATGATATCCCACTGGTCAATGGACCACCCCCCCCCCCCCCTGTCACTGAATTTGTCTGCAATTCAGATTGTGTAGTCATGGTGTACCATAAAGGAATAATGTGAGCAATTTACAATGTACAGTTAGAAGCAGAGCCCTCTGTTGGGCAAACTTGTATATTGTCAGTACCTGGAAGTAATGTAGGACGCAGGTACCTGAACCTGACTGTCCATTCCTGTAAGTGTATCAATTCTCTGTTTGTGCCTGGTGTTTGTTGTGCTTTAGGAGTACCTGTGTCTCGAACATATTGCACTTATTTATTTTCATTTATTTATTTATTCATTTATTTATTTATTTATTTTTATTCATATATTTATATTTTTATTTAAAATAAAAAAAAACATTTTGTATTAATCCTTTCATTGTGTATGTATGTGTAATAAGTACCAGTTTCCATATGTATATAGGCCTACTCATTTCTTCCATTTCAACCCATTAGCTAGCTGGGAACTGGATGTGCCAGATTTTAATCTGTGGGAACTACAGAATGTGGAAGCCAACAAGTTAATATATTAGTCTCATGTTACCAGAAATGGAGTTTTAAGAGGGCTTCAACTGACAAATCACTGATACATGTTGATAAGCACTTGTAAATTTACTTTAGCTTGCATCTCTCAATATTAAATTCTCATGCATTTGTTTGCAAGATGTTTGTTTGTTTGAGAAGATCTTAGCTGGAATTTTCCATTTAGTATATAAATGAATGAATAAATTTTAATTAAAAAAAGTGAATGAATAAATAAATAAATACACAAATACATCAATAAATATTTTATTGAAGAAATAGATGAATGAATAAATAACTAAATAAATAAATAAGTAAATAAATAATTTAGTAAACAGAAGAAAAGAACAAGTAAATAATTGCATAAATGTCTGAATATATGCATTCTGATGAATAGTCAAAGCTACAGGTATATGACAAATCTTACCCTTGTGAATGCATACATGTATTTGACATACATACTTGCATGTTATAAGCAACTGTAAATTATACCTCGATTTGAACATGCTGCCTGAAGTCAATAATTATTATTTATGCTATGCAATATCTTGTACTTACTCAAGAGTTAAAAATGCATATATTCAGTCAGAAATGAAAATGTGTAAAATGAAGTGTGGACATTATATAATATTTGTTTTGAAAGTAAGGGCATAAATTGTGAACAGTGAATGCATGTGAGAAATTATAGTAAAATGAAGTATGGACCTTCTATAATATTCGTTTGCAAAATTAGGCACATAAATCGTGGATAGAGAGAGTTGGCAATGAAGACGAAGTGCTTCATTATCGGCAATGTCTTCCAACATGTATTAAATCATGCTCTGCACTTGAGCTAAAACCAAACTGCTTTATGTCCCATATGAGTTTTCAACTTTCATCACTTGCATCGCTTTGTAGTGATGTGTTCCATCACCATTATGTATGGGGGGGGGGGGGCGTATTGGGAGGGTTGTACAACCCCTCTCCCAAATTTCAAAAGGTCCTCATTTTTTCCAAAGACATTTTTATTTCAAGGGCCTTTTCACAATGACATAAATGAAAAAGCATTGATCGAGTACATTTTAGTCACATCTTGCTGTTATTTCTTGTGAAAATGTCCAACAAATTATGACCCACCCAGAAAAAAGCCTGGATACACCCTCGTTCTGGGAGTAAATGTACGGTAATGACCTACCCCTCAGAGCAAACACATTATTTATGATACAAGTAATGTAAACAACTACAGCTGCTGGCTATTTATGGTCCACTATGAGACTTCATTCATGCACAGTGCAGTGATTGTAGGTTTCAAGCAGTAAATCAAGTGTACATGTATGTGGCTTGGTTTATGAAATAAATCACACACCATTCATAACATCTACAGTATTTGAAAAGGAATGTACTTCTTTTTTCTTGAATGATATGTGGATCTTTTAATATACAGATATAGCATTTTGTAGAACATGGTAATGCATAATGGAGTATTAATATTCCTCCATGAACAAAGTTGGAAGGTAGAGCACAGAAGTCAATTCAAAATGGGCTGTCAATTAGGAAAGTGGCGAATGGTCCATAGGAAACAATTGTGGTGCAATCTGCATCCTCAGTTCTCGGGTAATTTCAAAATAAATCATTTCACACATGATCACATGATCAACAATCAACAAAAACACTTCTCTCCTTTTTTCACAAAAAATGGGGAGCTTTTAGACTTCCAGTCTTGAGTATTTTGAATGCTCTGCTCATATTGTTTACAATTGTTGCAGACTTGACCCAAAGGAAGAGAAGTACATTTGATTACAATATAGCTCCCTGCATCAACATTTGTTATGCATGTTCAGATTTAACCCCTTGGGTTCGCTGCTCTATGGCATCATTGTTCAATGAGAAAAATTGCTATTTTCACTTGGTTGACTCTGAAGGGGATATAAACCCCTAAACTTATATGTTCTTCTTCTTCTTCAAAAAAAATCTTCACAGGATATTTACTAAAACTCCTTTATATTGATCAAAATGTCTACTTTATGGGACAGAGACTACGCAACATAACTCTATCCTTTATCCAACATTTGACTGAAACTTTGTCATAGTTTTGAGGCTTCTTTAGTTCAAGCCTGTCGTCTCTGAGTGTGCAAGGTATTGGATTTTGTGCACGGGTGCCGTCCTCAAGGCTTTAAAGCAATATTCATTGAAAGCAAAAGAAAAGCTCAATTGCTTGTATGCTTGTACATGTAGAATACCCAAAATTGAAAAGGTGTACCATTCTGAATCTGAATTACTTTGTAATCTGAATATTTTGAAGTGGCTTCTTTTCACAAAATTTCACGACTGAACAGCTGCACAAATGTCCACTTCCTGACAAAATACAATAAAACTTATGAATTCCCCATCTAGTTTAAAGCGATATTGCAAAAATATCTTTATCTGCACTCAAATGCCTCGGTTAGATAGACTTGTTTTGGAGAACGTACATGACATGTGCCATTCCTGGGGGCTTATAGAGCACAAAAAGATGATGCAATAACATAGGTTTACAGAGCTTTTCCTGATCTAGAGGAATACATAGATAAAGATACTCATGTTTTGTCATACTCTTGGAAGGCCCTCTCTGCTATGGAGATCAAAGTTGTCCAAAAAAAAAAACAGGTCTATACCTTTAAAAATTATTTTTGTTTTAATCTGAATGGAACTTTAATGATTTGGCAGTTTTACTGGTGGCAAGCAAGCAGTATAGGAACCCACATCTGACAGTCTTGGCTAGCTGCTGATAGAGCCAAACAGACACGGACCTGCTGCTTCCGGGGATGACAGTGTATCAAACCAATAAATCAATACTCCGTGAGGCCTGAATGGATGTGGAATAATTGAACACATTAAGAAATACAAATTAAGATCTGTTGGGCGGCGACCAGGGCAAGTGGACTGACCTGTCTGATCAGTTGAGTGTCGGGGTGGGGGGGGGTGGGGGGTGGTGGGGGCATAGATGGAGAAGGTCAGCCAAGAATGAGGTAGCCAGACGACATAATTTCTGAGTGCTAGGTCAAGGCTCTCTGTGAGAATGCAGACTGTTGGTGTACTGTGACAGACAGATAATCATCACTCAAAGGCATTGTGTATAGTTTTGGTAATTGGTAACAAATTTGCTCCTACATGTATATTGTTTTTTCAGATAGACATACATGTATGTCATTTATTAATGTCCTTCAAATTTGCAGAGGAAGATACTGACAGTGTATGTCAATTTACTGTTTAACTTAACTTTATATTGCTGGAGTTATCTCCTATAGAGAAAATCAAATATTTCATTCTACCTATATCTGTGGTACTAGATTATCTTACTTTACTTTTACAAACCTTTCTGAAGATTTCCCTTTATCATGGATATACTGTACATGGAGGCAGAGTTATTGGCACTTTCTCCCCGAGTCATGAGTAAAGTCATTTTCTTGAGTCCTGAGGGTACCCTAGCACATTTCTTCTGATCAAGTCTTGTCATATAAAACACAATTTTCAGTTACTGAAAGTCAACCAAAGTCATGTTGATTCAAATCATAATCTCTATTTGAATAGTGACGTGATTCAAATTCAAGTCATAGTGGGTGATCCGACATTTGCTTTGGCGACAGTTGTTCCGGTGAAATTATGTCAGAAGACAAAGAGTTAGGGTTAGGGTTGCCATTGGGTTTCCAGTTCAGAATAGGGTTAGGGTTTATGTTTGGCTTAGGGTTAAGGGTTAGGGTTGAGATCAGGGTTAGTGCATGAAATAAACAATTGTCACCAGAGCAAATGTTGGCCAGTTGTCATAGTCATCAGCACTGATACAAGGATTTCAGATATTGTCATATAACTAACACTTGCTAATCTATCACAATGATACACATGACAACGCATGACTAATGCAATAAGCTGAGAACTGCCACAAATCGAGTAATATATGAATCTACTTATGACAGAAGTGTAATTCTCTGACAGTTTGTTCACCTATTGATATCTGGAAGCTATCTATGCATCAATCTGATATTTCTATAAAAAAAAAAGCTTCAATCCATAGACCAATTTAGTTAAGTGATGTTGCAATGATTTTTTCTGATGGGTATACAACATTTCCGGCTGTTTATGCTGCTTCTTTCCCTGTTTTTTATGTCCGATTGATTAGGATCCAGGCATGCTGGAGAGGTTACGTCGTGCGGTCGTGGTACAAAAAGCTGAGACAGATGGTGCCCCCCAAGGATGCCAAGCTGAGGAAAAAGTTCTACGAAGGAAAAGTGAGTATTCTTTATTCACTCATCTTTATTTAAATTCATACAAATTTCACAAAAATGTACATTCATCTACCCAAGACCCAAGTAGTTTGGTTTCATGTTTATGGCAGGGTATAGACAGGGCAAAACATTAGAATTAATCTTAACAACAAAATACTTTTTTAATAATAATAATAATATAATAATGATAATAATAATATCTTTTATTTACCCAGGGTAGCCACTTCAGTCAAATAGACTGTTCTTCCAGCGGGCCCTGCATAACATAAATGCTATTATTACCCTTCTCTGTTCTAAAATGCCGAGCGCCTGGCTAGAAAGCAGAAGGTACCATTTTTAAAAAATCTTTGGTATGACTCGGCCGGGGCTCGAACCCGCGACCTTCCGATTGTGAGGCGGACGCTCTAACCACTCGGCCATCACAACTGGAACAAGTTTCAGAATTTTTACAAAATAAGAACAATTGAGTACAACAAATAGTTAATGCATTTTCATTTTCAGTTATCTAATTAAGAGTATTTTGTAGACTTTATGAAAAGAATGATGGAAATACAATTGCAATCATGTAATGGTTTACACTTTCAGGTATTGGTCTACTGCTGGTTTGGATCTTCTTTGAATGTGATTATCAGTATCTGGCATATTCCGTGAATTATTGACAAATCACAAATTATATAAATTGGTCTATCTCGAAATCATATTACATTTTGATGTGTGAATGGGTATGATCCATGAAGAAACAATGGGGACATCATTTCTACTCTAAAATTTTACGTCCTTCATCAGGCACCCTCTTAAAGGAAAAAGAAAAAGAGAATCAGAACCATAGCATGAATACCACATGTGGGACTAGTGTGACTAAATCTCAGTTTTTTGAAAAACTATCATTTATTCTGGCAAGTTTTTTCCATGCCAAATAGTCCTTCTCATTGTTGTGAAAGTAATGAAAGCCCCACATATGGCATACTAAATCATGCAAAAAGACCATGAATAAATACAAATTTGTGTGGATGGACAAAATGTAAACGTAACATAACGTAAACGTAACTAACGCAAATGTTTTTGATGTTGTAGTTAAAATGAAAAGATTTTATCGATAAGTTATATATCAAATGACTAATCAAGATGTCAGAATAGCATGAATACCCAATTTGTTTCAGTTGAAACAGGTTGAGGAAACTTTGAGGACAAAGACTTGTCCATTTTTCCCGATGGTCGCCTTATGTAACGTAACGTAACTAAACCATATATAAACAGTTCTTGTTATTACCCACTGAACATGTCCATATTTTGCTTGATGTTGTGAAGTTAGGTGGCCCAGTCTAAGAGAATTTGACAGTACCAAAGCAGAAATAATAATATGAAAGCATATTCATCGTAAGAGCAAATATGAGTAAGTTGCATAAGAGTGTACGTAACTAATCATGGATTGCCATCTACAATTTGCCAAATATTCTATAATTAAATATGTAGTACAGAAATACATGGTATGGAATGACCAGTATGGTGTAGAATTTATATTCCATTTACTATCATGGTGCTTGCACAGACAAATTATTACATTCTGTGTATGACATTTCCCTGTGTCTACTTGAGTCTTGAAATGAGCCATCCAGTACAACATGTTGCATTTTTGCTTACTGAATTCAACATCATCTAAGTTGAATTTATGTCTCAAAGAAATCTTATCAACTGAGGCCACTATTTTGTGTGTTATTATGGTCTATTAGACAATGCCGTATTGAAACTAAATCATGTTTTTGCCGAAGTTTGATTCACATGATACTTCCTCCTAACCAAGCAATGTTGGTGTGATTTATTTAAAAAGTGGTATTATGGAATTACCGGTATATTTTTTTGTAAAAATTTAATTCACCAAGTTCAATGGCATTGACTATTACAGTATTTCAATGGACTCCAGTATTTTCTAATACAAATACAGGATCCCATTACTTTAAACCTATTACCCATATTCACCTTTTTATTTTGGAATTGGGTGTAATGTCTGTGGAAATGGCTTTTTGTTTAACATTCTCTGCACAAGTAGAAGTTTGTGTAGTGTGTGAAAGCATATATCTTTGATTGACTAGAAATTGACAGAAAATTTAAGATCAAAGGTTTGATACAATCCCTATTCATAATTGAACCATCTTTGTAACATGTAATGTACTGTATGTATCAGTGCTGAAATATCAACCCCCCCCCTCTTTGAGCAGTTACTGATTTTGTACCTCTTTAATGAGCTTTTTGCTGTTGCATTGACCTCTTAAACAGCATGGTAAAAAGTGAGCCTTCTAAATGGTAAATTGTACTGTAGTTTGGTTATTCATACCAGATCATAATTGACACAGTTACCGTCTTCCCCAGGGAGGGAGACGACTATAAAACGATTTACAAACAAAAAGTCTTGATCCAAACATCAGTGAGCTCATGCAAAAATTGATGAACAGCTTGATGGAGAATATCAAGCTTGTATCTGGCACGATGGGAAAATAAATACTCTTAGAAAGACTTCTAGCAATAAGTTATAAAAGTGTAATACATCATGTACGAGAAGAGCAATTCACCTGATTGTTCATTCTAATTTCACCTTTCCATTACTCATGTTGCAAGTCAATGAGACTTGAATGTCACTCGGTGATGTAGCATATAAAATGTTAATATTGACGATAAGAGGTCCATTGTGTCAGGACCTTTGTAATATGAAGCTATATATCCATTAATTATACAATGAGAATTCTGTCAGGCTAAACTTTGAATCCCCCATCCCCCCATCCCCCATCCCCAAGGGAGAAAAATGGGGACATTTTCAAGTTTTGGTGACTGCACATGAATTGATTTACTCTGATCTTTCTGGCAATAAGTTAGTACCATTGATTATGCAAGGACCTTGTAATATGATGCTACATGTCCATTAATTATACAGCGGGAATGCTGTCAGGCCATGTTTTAAATCCCCCCCATCCCCCATCCCCCAAGGGAGACAAATGGGGTCAGTATTGAGGTCTAGTGATTGCACATGAATTGATTCATAATGTTCTTTACAACTTTGTGACATTAAGTTACTACCATTGACTTTGCAAGGAACCTTGTAATATGATGCTACATATCCATTAATTATACAGCAGGAATGTTGTCGGCATCGGTTTTAGTACCCCCCCCCCCCCCACAATCCCCTATACCCCAAGGGAGACAGATGGCGACATTATCAACATTATCAAGGTCTATGAATTGATTCTTTCTGTAATCACAATGTTCTTTTTAGCTTCTTGGCATTAACTTATTGCCATCGATTCCCAGTCTCTCATAAGTGCTCATCAAAGGAAAAGTGTGAAATTGTTCACGATGTGAAGAATCACATTCATTATTCACTACTTCTTCAAAGCCCTAGAGCAGAAAACTACATTTTCATGACAAATAATTTTTTTTTTTTCATTCAGAATAGCAGTCACATTGCATGCTGTATTTTCATCTTCCCCCATTGGAAATATTGTTCTGCTGTGTTCATATGAAAAAAAATAATGTTCGTATTACGTCAGACAATGTACATGTAGAGGAAATTTGATATGGCTGAAGGGAATTCTGGCAAATGCAATGCACATAAGATAAAGGCCCTGTAGGAGATTTATATTTGTCTCAAGCAGCTCTTAACCCAATCAGCTCCATAATCATTGAATCAAATGCAAAGCTTCTGGAGTTTTAAAGTTATGGTACTGAGAGTTTTATAGAGTTGATATAAATTGTACAAAGTCAACTGTAAATTTATTTCGTACCTAGTTCCAGGGTCCGTATATGCCATGAAAATTCATTGAATTTCACTTTTGTTCGTTGAAAAGTCGTAGAATTGTTTATGTATATGAAGTCTTTAAATGGAATTTGATGTAAACTCCTATTATATCATATCATATTTTTTGATAATTTGTGCTGATTGAAATTTTTGTCAATTTTTTTTCTCCAATGAGTGCTTGTCTTACATTAGGACTTTCTCATGTATTTCCAAAATATTATATATTATAGTCCTTGAAAATATAAAATCAGGTCACGTCGCGTTCGAAATTACTCGAGTTTTGGATTTTGGTGCGATTTTTTTTTAAATTCAATCGAACAAACATGTTGGGAAAATGATAAAATCATAATTTAAAAGTCGAGTTTCTTCTCAAGCTGGCAAGCGTCATGAAAAAATGAACAAAGAATTAGTACAAGCCTTCCCGTATATGGCCATGTCGTCGTGAATTGCGGCCTGCTCGTAGGGTGGAGGGCCTCCGTTTCATCTTTTTTAAGTGAAATTTGACATGTTTTGTAATGGTTAGAGTACGCTAAATGTGAATTTCAATTCTTCAAAGTTAACCACTCATTTTAAAGGCAAATTTTTTAAGCTTTAAAATGAGTCACCAAGTTTTATTTGCATCAGATGTTCACTTTAATAAAATTACGGGTGATTTAAGTACAAGCGATGGGTGGGGGTGGAGGGCAAATTGGGAGAACAGGAAATTTGGAGACGGTTACATGTTAAGTCTATGGGAGATTTTACAGGCCAAGTTTTCATTTTGTTTTTTTTCTGCATCTTACAATGCCCAATATCCACTGAACTATATATCAACTGAAGCTTATTTATTACTCTTTCAAGTGATTCCAAGTTTTATTTCATAAGAGTTCAATAAAAATAATTATGAAATTAATTTAATACAAGAGGTGGGGGTGGAAGGCAACCTTTGGCCATAGAGAATTGCACCTTGGACATGGTACTGTGTTAAGTCTATGGAGAACGTACATCCAAAGGTTTATTTGGTCTTTTCCTGTATCTTAAAATTAAGTATATCATTGAACTCTTTATATCAAATTAAAGCTCATTCTAACACTCTTAAAAATGAAACTCGTAATTATTTTCTGTAGCAATAAATTAAAGAAATTACACTTGATTAACTAATTTCTTTTCAAGTTGTGATAATTGGTATGAAAACAAAATAAGGACACGGTAAGCCAAACATACAATCAGAAAAACGTGTTTTGCAGTGTTTCCATTAATTTTTTTTTGCTATATTATGAATAGATTATTAGGTTCTGCATTAAAGATCCTTATTGTAGTTTAAGAGATACAAAAATAATAAGCCTCCAAGTGAACTGGTGTGCTTTCTTTATGATTTATGTAATTACACATTTTTCCCAATGGCAAATTTTTGATATCTGGATGCTCCCAAAGTCATAAAAAAATAGTTCTACTAGGGGTATCCTGTGAGTTTTGTCTCATTGGAATTGGAAAATTATCTGTACTTTACAAAATGTGCTTGTTTGGGGGGGTAGTGGCTTTGAATGTAGTATGTGAGGCCACTTTAAAATGACCCACTTTTTAACGCTCACTTTTATGAATATATTTGAATTCATATTTCCTATTAGACTTAGCCCGCCCACTTCAATTTTAGTGACGCTCATTAATTGGAAAGATGAGACTATTTCCTTTCAGAAAATATATACTTTTACTAATGTTTGCATGTATAGTGTTTAAAGTTATAGAGGTCAAGTCCAAGAATGTCGCGCGACAACTCAAATTTGCCCAAATGAAACGCAAACAGGCCCCCTTCACGACGCATGGCCATATGTATATACATTTCTTCCCTGACTCTAAGCATGAATAAACATGTCATTATTTTAAATAACAACAACAAACATGCTTGCCATGCACACACACAAAAAAATTGTCATCATGCAATGAACAAGACACACCTGGGTTTGGAATGTTCTCTGCTTCCAGAAACTCATAAACAAAATTGCAACCCATGTAAAGTACACTAAAAATCTGTGTTTGGTATGTGTGGATTCTCTAGTACCCAGACTCATAAACAAACTTTGATCATTTATGCAATATACACTGAACACCTGTATTTGGTATGTGGGTTTCTTTTCTGCTACATGTACCTTCAACATAAATACAGAAACGTAATTGAAGTCAAAGATGACAACACCTGAATTTTGGAATATGTGTGTGGTGTGCTTCAGCTGCTTCAGTATGTTCAGTCATTTGATACAAAACTCAACTTATAATTACAATTTTATCATTTTCCCCACAGTGTGTGTCCATTTGAAGACACCATTACAAAAAATTTGCAGTAAAATCCAAAACATACTTTGAATGTGATGCAAACCGAGTGTTTAGTAAAAGCTGGTTGAGAATATCTTTGAAAAGACAGTGAATTTTATTTGTCACAGATTATACAAACCGTTCATCAAGGGAACTTTTTTTGCACCATTGCAATTGATCATACATGCTCTATTTTGCCTAATATGTATTCTTGATTTACATGTTGTCAACATACTTCAACATGGACTGAGCTAGAATCTGTTGTACATGTAATATGACTAGAGAGCATTTGTGTTAATCATTCTTTGATACCGTATGTGCCATTTATTGCCATTTATTTATTTATTGTGTATATTTTGCTTCAAGACAGAGAATTTGTGAGAGTTTATTTTTGCAATTTGTGTTTTCATTCACTTTTACAGTCACAAAATTTATGAAAATAAAAGCACCACAATAATTTCAGTGTGTACAGAATTTGAAATGTTTTAGAGTATATATAAATCATCTTTACTTTTCATTAGAATTAGATTAATTAATAAAGG
>JZLH01S0090536.1:65856-81553 GCA_001188425.1 Eucidaris tribuloides | reverse complement strand
CATCCCCGTATATCGTGGGTAACAAATATGTTACCCACGTAAAACTGTGTCATACGTGAAGTAGGGTCTAATTTTGAGAAAATTACATAGCATTTTACATTATTTACCCACTATATTAAAATCTTGCTACTTAATACATTGAATCTAAATGTTTGGAGTTCTCACCATTGCCGTTTTTCATCAGTTTCATGATATTTTCCTCCTTTTCTCATTACGCTACGTCTGATCCCACACGATCGTATGCTTGTACACAACTCAATGCAAAGTGATGTCTATTGTGTGCTCACACGACGATCTGGAGTGGGCGGGCCAAAGGAAAGGTCAGTTGATAGTCTTATTCAAGGCGTCGAGAATTTTTGCTTACAAAGAAAATGATACTGCGTGATCGCCTCTCCGTCATACCCTTCATTTCAACATACTGCCATCTGTTGGTGACTTAGTGTAATATGTTCTAGTTCAATATACTAAGTACAGTACTGCATAGAACACGTCGGTCCTTGGCCATGTCACCTCATCCATTACTATGCAAGTCGAAGCGTTGCCTATTTTGTAACATCCTCTGGATACCGCCATCCCCCCCCCCCCAAAAAAACGAAGTAGGTAACGGGGCATAGTGACGAAGAAAACATAATTCCAAATCCCAGATCCCATTCCCCCCCCCTAAAAAAACACACACACAAACGAAAAAAACTGGGATCATGTCCTACAGTTAACGTTTCCAATACTAAAATGGAAGTGATTTCGGCATACAAGGTCGTATAATGGGGGGGGGGGGTAGATTGATAGGTTTAGATAGCGCTCTATACTCATTGTTGGCCCATAGCCTAGAGATATATTCGGCCTTGTTTTTTCGATTAATTTGAGATTACGCCGGATCTTGTTTTTGTAATATGATGTGTATCAATAAATCATTTCATGTTATTTTTAATTTACACCTTGTTTGTCAATAAGCTTTTTCGCTACCCTCATTTGAAGTAGAACGGTACTGATAATCTATGCCTCACCAAAGCACATAGCCATGAAAGCTCTATGGAAACGATGTCATCAAAATTTACCCTCCAAATGTTAAAATTCAAGTTGCACACAAAATACCTGAAATCTCTCTCACTAGACACACACACACACACACTTAATGACAGTGTTGAAACCCGTGCTGAAGGGCGTTCTGTGCTTAGGGTGACAAGGCGTAGCCAGGGGATGCAGGCCGGGGGGGGGGGCAGGTCGTAGCTCTCCCCCACCTTAAAAAAATACGAGGAAAGAACATTGGAAAGGTTAGAGAAACAGCTCCGCCCAGAAAAGAATGTTAACGATGTCAGGCTGTCGGGGGCGTCGATCCGTGTTTCGGATTGGGGGGGGGGGAGCAAAACTGAAAAAAATGGCAAAAATTTTCGGCGAGCTCCGCGCGCCAAATTGCAATATAAAATTTTGTGATCACCCCCTGCCCCCACAGGATCGACGCCTCTGCAGGTTGTTATTAAACACCGTACCTGCCTCCCCACCTGCTCTAACATTCTGTTAAAGTATAGCCTAGAAACCTCGGGAGTGCGGAACTTTTTTTTTCAGCTGTCATGAAAGTGTTGTGAATGCTTAAATTTTGTGTTACATAGGTCCACGAAAGTATTTTTTTTTTTTGTTTCTTTGTCCCCTCGTAAAGGTGGCCTAACAATGCGCCCAGTGGCGTATCCAGTAAATGCAGCGCCCGGGGTAAGTGCTAAAATTGCGCCCCTTCCAACAATTGAAACAGGGGGGCAAGTACTGAAATGGCACCCCCTTTTTCTTCATTTTCCCTTGTTTTTCTGCAAACTTTTGCCTTTTTGCGCCCCCTGAAAGTGGCGCCCGGGGCACGTGCCCCCCTTGCCCCCCGCTTGATACGCCACTGAATGCGCCTTCTTGAATGCATAGTATAGGCCTAAATAAGTAGGCCTAAGTAATAACGACAAATACCATGAAAGGCATATGCCCATTTAAGAATATTTCATACACATCAATCATGGACATGATGGAAGCCGCTTTGGAATCTGTAGCGAAGACAGTGAACTTGAAGCTGAGGCCAGAGCAGATACAGGTCCTGAAAAGTCTGAACGGTGGGAACCACACCGTGGGTGTTCTACCTACTGGCTTCGGGAAAAGCGCCACATTTGCACTTTTCCCCCTACTTCTGGACGAGGTAATTTAAACATGTCATCTCATTAAGTAATATGTTGCCCCTCCCTTATTGCGACCTCCAATGACCCAACCCCCCCCCCTTTCCCTTGGGATTAACAGGGAACAAAAACTAGGTATAAGGTCGCGCATTTCGCCTCGTGCAAAGAACCACTGGCGTAAATCCGTGACGTCACTCGTGCAAAGAATCACTGGCGTAAATCCGTGACGTCAGTATGAAAGGTCATTTTTTTTTTATTCCATGAGAAGGGGCCAGGGTTGCCAGACTTTCCGATTATCAAAAGGCCAAATTACAGGCCATATTCAGTGAAAAATGGCCAAATTCGGATTTGATGCGTTTATTTTTCCTCACAGAGATTTTAAGAAATATAAATCGTATATGCAGTTAAACCCCGGGAGTTAAACTTTACTTGATTACGAATGCGAGTAGTTAGTGAGTCAGTCAATGTTCGTTGATATCTCTTGTGCAAACTCACAAATCACTCCCACCACTAAAAGACGATTTTTCTGTATTATCAAGTGACCAGAATTCGATCTAAAAGAGTGCACAAATTCAATCGTTTCTTTTCTTCTCCATAATATTGCACCAAAATGGATGAAGAAATCTAATAAAAGATCATCAAGTAACTTATATATATTATAAAAAATATATATATATAGTTGACATGTACTTATGTAATATGTGGGACCCAAATAGAACCAAGAAAAAAGAAATTGGGGGAGAAGGACCCGGGGGGCCAGTGTCATTACAACGGGTACTCCATGCGCGTGTGAAAAAAACGCGTAAAAAGGGTTGTTTTTCACGGTCGGACGATGTACGCGCGTACAATGAAAAG
This sequence comes from Eucidaris tribuloides, assembly GCA_001188425.1. Classification (NCBI taxonomy): domain Eukaryota; kingdom Metazoa; phylum Echinodermata; class Echinoidea; order Cidaroida; family Cidaridae; genus Eucidaris; species Eucidaris tribuloides. The sequence goes on along the minus strand of JZLH01S0090536.1, from coordinate 78,554 downwards.
GGTATCAAAATCGCCAAAATCAGGAAAAAAAGGGTATACTTTTAACCGAATGTTTACTTCAAAAGGGTATGTTTTCAAACTTGAATACTTGTTTAGGGTATACTGAGATCGACTTTCAGTTACGTGTTTAGGGTCCATTTTGAAAGTCCATATACACGCGCATGGTGTACACCTTGAAATGACACTGGCCCCCCGGGGAGAAGGAGAAGCGGGAGGATGAAAATTGAAGAGGATGAGTAGAAGGAGGAGGAGGAAAAAAAAGAAGAAGAAGAAGACGAAGAAGAAAAAGAGAAGAAGAAGAAGAAGAAAAAAAGAAAAAGAAGAAGACGAAGAAGAAAAAGAAGAAGAAGAAGAAGAAGAAGAAAAAAACAAGAAGAAGAAGAAGAAGAAGAAGAAGAAGAAGAAGAAGAAGAAGAAGAAGAGGAAGAATAAGAAGAAGAAGAAGAAGAAGAAGATTCACGTGAAAACCTCAGGTGTTATTATCTTTGAAAAATAAAAAGTAGAAGAAAGAATTAAAAGAAGAAGTAGAAGAAGGAGAAGTAGAAGAAGGAGAAGAAGAAGAAGAAGAAGAAGAAGAAGAAGAAGAAGAAGAAGAAATAGAATGAGGAGGAGGAGGAGAGAAAAAAAGGAAAAGAAGAAGAAGAAGGAAGAGGTGGAGGACAGAAGAAGACGAAAACGGAGAGAAGACGAAAACTGAAAATTCACGAAATTTACGTAAAAACCTCAAGTGTTATTATCTTTAAAAAAATGAAAAGTAGAAGAAAGAAGCAGAAGTAGAAGAAAAAGAGAAAGAAGAAGAAGAAGAAGAAGAAGTAGAATGAGGAGGAGGAGGAGAGAAAAAAAGGAAAAGAAGAAGAAGAAGGAAGAGGTGGAGGACAGAAGAAGACGAAAACGGAGAGAAGACGAAAACTGAAAATTCACGAAATTTACATGTACTTGAAAACCTCAAGTGTTATTACCTTTAAAACATGGAAAGTAGAAGAAAGAAGCAGAAGAAGAAGAAGGAAAAAAGGTGGAGGAGGAAGAGAAGAAGGAGGAGGAGGAGAATAGAAGAAGAAAAATTAACAAAATCACTAAAATTTACTTGATTACGATTGCGAGTAGTTAGTGAATCATGTTCATTGATGTCTCTTGTGCAAAATCACAAATCACCCTCATCATGAAAAAGAAGAATTTTCTCTATCATTACGTGACCATAATTCGATGTAAATAAGTGAACAACTTCGATCGATTCTTTTCTTTTCCATAATATTGCAGCAAAATGGATTGAGAAATCCAATCAAAAAATATCCAGTCACTTATATTATTAAAAAAACTATATATATATATATAGTTGACATGTACTTATGCAATATGTAGGGCCCTACTGGAACCAAGAAGAAGAAGAAGAAGAAGGAAGAGGTGGAGGACAGAAGAGGAAAATTGATAGTTCACGAAAATGTACTTGAAAACCTCAAGTGTTATTACCTTTAAAAAATGGAAAGTAGAAGAAAGAAGCAGAAGAAGAAGTAGAAGAAGAAGAAGAAGAAGAAGAAGAAAAAGAAGAAGAAGAAGAAGAAGAAGAAGAAGAAGAAGGAAGAGGTGGAGGAGAGAAGAAGAAATTTGATATTTCACGAACATTTACGTGAAAACCTCAAGCGTTCTTATCTTTAAAACATAAAAAGTAGAAGAAAGAAGTAAAAGAAGAAGTAGAAGAAGAAGAAGAAGGAGAAGAAGAAGAAGAAGAAGAAGAAGGACAACAACAACAACAACAACAACAAGAACAATTAACAAAATCACTAACATTTACTTGATTACGATTGCGAGTAGTTAGTGAGTCATGTTCATTGATGTCTCTTGTGCAAAATCACAAATCACCCTTATTACTTATGTAATATGTGGGGCCCTACTAGAACCAATAAAAAAGAAGAAGAAGAAGAAGAAGAAGAAGAAGAAAGATGCAGGAGGCAGAGAAGGAGGAGGAGGGGGAGGAGGAGAACAGAAAAAGAAGAAAAAAAAACACTTATCGACGCCCCTGAATGGCGATATGACTTCGTGACCAATTTTTTTTTGGCTTGTTGCATTGATTAAAGTTGATTTGATGACTCGTTTTTGTTGCATAGATTTTCACCTGAACAACCCCTGTCGATGTCGATGTGTCTTACTGTGTCATCACTTTTTTTTTAAAGTAAATGCAAATATTGTCTGTTTCTTACTTCCAAGATTCATCCAGCAAGCCAACATGCGGCGATTGTAATCATGCCCTTGCGGGCGATGGTTACCAGCCAGACGAACGAGTGGCAGCGGTGCGGGGTGAAAACCATCTCCGTCCTTACTCAAGCTGAGCTGAGCGATAAAGATCGCACAGGTACGTGTCCTGCTCGTTTGATCAAAATCATTATGAAAACAAGCTCGTGATTTACAAGACCGAATGTCACGATCGCTTTTACAGAAATTACCGACTGAGAGTTGTGGGTCTCGAGGCTGGCCTCGTCCTCGAGGCCGTCCTCGAGACCGCAAAATCGTCCTCGGCCTCGGACGCAATCCTCGGGTCAAGGCTGGTCGAGGCCGGGTCGAGGCTGGGAGAGTTTAAGGCTAACCTTCAGGCTATAGAAGAAATTTTAGATTCTAGTTTATTCATTATTTTGAATGAGAAGCTCAATAATAGAGCGTTTCCTTTGTTTTCTTAAGGCATCATCCTGACGCACCAACAAATTCTCACAAATCCCTATCTGAATTTTTGCTGTCTTACTATGAAAATACAAATGTGATTATTTTCATTATAAGCTCTCATTTGGAAGTAAAAGTACTGTTTTTGTTGGAAAAGTTTAAAAAACACTTAAATTTTACAACTTAGACCGAGATTCATCCTTTAGTGAACAGTTGCCAAACGATATCTTACCTTGATGATTTATCTATGTTCCAAGGGATAAGGGAAAGGTAGAAGTTTCTTTTGCATTCTTTGCTTTGTCACAGCATCTTAAAATGGCATTTTAACATTGTTACAAAACTTTTCAGGTGGTCGGGTGAAATTATTTTATCCATATTGATCTTTATATCATTACTGTTCCCACGCCTGTTTCTTGGGATGAAGCAATTAACCCTTTTAGGACCGTGGACGGATATACTCGTCAACAGGATTCTAGACTCATAAAAACATACTATTCAAACTGCTCGTCATCGCAAGACAAAAGAATACATGAAATTTTAAACGTAACATTTCTTTGGCTGTAATCTAACATATTCAAAAGCAAATTGCTGTTATGAAATTAAGAGAAAATGTCATTTTTATAGCTACATGTAACAATGTTTAAAAGTGATAACCCTTTCACGTTACATCAAACTAGAGTGAAAACTTTGACTTTGCCTCAGGCTTTCGGATTGTTTCGAAATCAAATTGTCGGTAGACTTCCAGACAATTCGGACAAGCCGGCCTCAACACTGCTGATTTTATTCAAACATAGTACATTCTAAAAACGGAAATGTCATTTCCACATTTAAAAGGGCAAGTGGCGTACCAGCCGGTGGGCGGAGGGGGCCGGCAGACTGTCCCCTGAAGGATTTCAGCAGGAAAGAGAAACAAAAATGGAAAAAAAGAAATTTGAAAGGAGAGGAAAAGAGAGATAAAACGGAGAGGAAAGTGAAAAGGGATAAAGGGAAATAAAGAAGAAAAGGGGAAAGAAACAGGATCCTGAGAACGAATTCTTTCGCGACCCGAAATATATGTCACGTCCAAATTCGCAGCCAAATCAACAGCCGAAAAGTCGCTCAGTTTGACGGGGGGGGGGGGGGGTCGTAGGAAAATTTTCGCGGCCAAATTTTTTTCTTCCATGTAGGGCCATGGAAAGAAACAGGAGGAAAAGATGAGAAAAGGGAAGAATGAGAAGGGAAAGAAGCGGAACTGGGGGGGGGGGGGCGGGAGTGATTGAACTTCAGGGAAGAAAATGGGAAAACAGAAGAGGGAGACAGAAAAGGAGAAGAAAGAAATTAAGAAAGGAAAAAGGGGGAAGAAATGGAGAAAGAAAGAATAGAGATGGAAAGAAAAGAGAGAAGGAAAATTTGGTAAAAAGGAAACATAATAGAAATAAGGGTGAAAAGGGAAGGAATCTAAACTACAAAGGGAAGGCAAGAATGAATAAAGAATGGCACCGAAAGAAACCCTCAAAACAAGAAAATGAATACGAGATCTATAGGTAAAAAAGAAAAAAAAGTGACGGAAAGGATGGAAAGCACCGGGGGAAAGAATGAAAGAAGGAAATGAAAGCGGATTTATCAACGGAAACAAAAAGGAAATGACCAGGTGGTATAGTATTTGAAAATAAATGAAAAGGGAAGAAAGAACGGAAATGATGAGAATTGGGTTGTACATGTATAGGCTTATCCATTTTAGAATCTCAGTATGCACGGATTGATCATCTGATCTGTGAGGATTAAATGTAGATTTTATGCTTTAATCTAATAGGAAGACCATTTCATTTTAGTCTCCTAAAAGCGTTTTCAACTATCATAGAGACAAATATAAGACTTGTAAATGAGTAACAATGAACCTTTTGAAGAGGCGGAAGACTAGATATCCATAATTATGTTGATTAATTTCCTGACGACCATTTTGTAAAAAGTTGAGGTAAATCATGGTGCTTGCTCAGAAAACTCTGTCAAAGCCACAGATCAATACTTTAAGATCCCTATCTGATTTTAGGGTGTTAATATTCACTGTAAATCGAGAGTGACGTCAAACAGTAACTTGTTATATCTAATGAGCTGAATTTTGCAACAATGTACTCAAAAGCGACGACTTGTGAGTTTCTAAAATATCAAAGCACTGGAGGTTACGGGGGCTACATTGCACTCCCTGGACCTCCGCCGGGTGTTGCGGCACAAATTGTCGCCGCGTCACAAATTGTCACCGGCGACAATTTGTGCCGTCAGGTTTTGAACAAATCGGCACAGATTGTCACCGGCGACAATTTGTGACGCTCTTGCCGATCCCAATTTGTTGGCTCACTGGCGACAATTTGTGTGATGAAAAAAAAAACAGCGGCACAGATTGTCGCCACCGTCACAAATTGTCGCCACTCACTAAAGATGTATGAGTCTGTCTGTTTGTCTGTTTGCATGACTGTGTGTTTGTATGTATGTGTCTGTGTGTTTGTCTGTGTGTGATTGTGTCTGTTTGTGTGTCTGTATGTGTCTAGTCAGTACGTGTCTGTTGTTTGCATGTCCACGTGTTGTTCTCAGTCGGTGTGTCTGTTTGTATGTCTGTGCATGTGTGTGTCTGAATATGTCTGTTTGAGTGTCTATATGTGTCTGTGTGTCTGTATGTGTCTGTGTGTGTCTATTTGTCAGTACATGTCGGTGTTTCGTTTGTGTGTCTCTGTGTTGTGCGAATGTCAGTATAAGCCTGTGTGTCTGTTTGTATACATGTGTGTTCGTATGTGTTTGTCTATGCGTTTGCGTCTCTATGTTTTTGTTTGTCTGTAGTGCATGTGTGTGTCTGTACCTGTTCTGTTTGTGTGTCTGTAGGTGTCTGTGTATTCGTCTGTGTTTTCTGTGTGTGAATGTGTCTGATCGTGTGTCTATGTGTCTAGTCTGTATATGTCTGTTGTCTGTGTGTCTCTGTGTTGTGTGTTAGTCTGTATGCGTCTGTGTGTCTGTTTGTATGTCTATTCGCATATGTACCTGTGTCTGTGTCTGTGTTTGCTTTTGTGTCTTATTGTGTGTCTGCTTGTGTATGTGTGTCTGTATGTGTCTGTGTATTTATTTATCTGCATGTCTCTGTGTGTCAGTATGTTTGTCTGTGTGTTCCTCTGTGTGTTTGTCTGTGTGGAAATGTGTCTGTTCATGCATCTGTATGTGTCTAGTCTGGATGTGTCTGTTGTCTGTGTGTCTGTCTGTATGTCTGTTTTTGTGTGTGTCTGAATGTGTCTGTTCGTGTGTCTGTATGTGTTTGTGTGTGTGTGTCTATGTGTCTTTATGTGTCTGTTGTCTGTTTGTGTGTCTGTGTTGTGTGTCTGTATGTATGTATGTGTGTCTGTGTGTGTGTCTATGTGTTTGTGTTTCTGTGTGTTTTTGTTTGTCTGTAAGTGTCCGTGTGTGTTTGTCTGTGTATCTGTATGTTTCTGTTCTGTCTGTGTGTCTGTAGTTGTCTGTGTGTTTGTGTGTGAGTATGTGTGTCTGTGTTTGTCTATCTGTATGTGTATGTTTTGTGCCTGTGTGTTTGTCTGCGTGTCTAAAAATTGTGTGTATGTTTGTATCGGTGTGACTGTATGAGTCTGTGTGTCTGTATGTGTGTATGCATCTGTTTGAGTCTCCCCGTGTTTGTCTCTGTGTCTGATTGTGTGTCTATGTGTGTCTGTATATATGTCTTTGTATTTGCCTGTGTATCTGTTTTTAAGTGTATATATGTGTTTGTCGTTGCATGTTTTTTGGTGTGTTTCTATGGGTCTTTGAGTTCGTTGTGCGTGGGTTTGAGTTTATGCGTTATTGTGTATATGGAGTTTGTGTATCTCTGAGTGTGTGTGTGTGTGTGTTGGTGTGTGTGTGTGTGTGTGTGTGTGTGTGTGTGTGTGTGTGTGTGTGTGTGTGTGTGTGTGTGTGTGTGTGTGTGTGTGTGTGTGTGTGTGTGTGTGTGTGTACATATCATCTAATGTACATGCATGCCCTATGTGTTTGTCTTTGCACATGGATAGTGTGTTATATCTGCGTCTCTGTAATCTACATGTAGTATGTTTGTGTTTGCTTGTATGTGTGTGAATGGCTGTGCGTGTCTGTTTTTTCTGCATGTGTGTGTGAAATTGGTAGTTGGTGTGGTGTCGGAAAGAGGATGTCAAGTGTATGGTGTGTATTTGGATGCCTCTAAGTGTCCTGTGTAAGCTTGTGTGTGGTTGTGAGTGTCAGGCAGACACACAGACACACAAACACAATGACATACACATACAGACACAGACATACAATAATCACACTTAAACATTAGGACACAAAAATAGGACACACAGACACACAAACACACATCTACAACACACATGCCAGATCCCAGAGACACACAGACGCATACAGACAAGACAGACACAGACACACACAGACACTATATGAAGACAACAGACACATACAGACAGACAACATCCAGACATATTGATACACAGACAGATACAGAAGCACAAACAGACACAACACACAATCACAGACACAAATACAACCACACAAAAAACACATTTACAGTCACATACAGACACATACAACACATAAACAGACATGTAGACACACAGACACATATATCAGACACATACAGACACATAAACAGACACATAGACACAAAGACCACACGTACAAACACATAGAAAACATACATACATACACACGACGTAAACACACAGACATACAGGCACATACAGAACAACACATAACACACAGACAGACAACAGACCCATACAAACTAGACATATACAGACAAATAGATACCACACAGACACAGTACAGAAACACAAAACGATCGACACACAGACAAACACATAGACACACAGACAGTCACATGACAGACATATAACACATATACAGACTCATAGACACACAGACACATATACAGACACATACAGACACAACAGACACACAGACACAACACGACACACACAGACCACAATTACAAACACATACACACAACAAACACACACAACAGAACAGACACATACAGACACGTACACAGACACATACATATGCACAAAACAGACAGACGTACAAGCAGACTCACTCATTCCCCCCCCCCCTCCCTCTCCGCTCGATAACATTAAAAGGGACCTGTTACACCCATGTTAAAGGATGAGGAGTGACCTCACTTTACAATTTTTTTTTAATATATATTCCAACATTTATCCAGCTGGATTCAACATTTATGGTGTCAATCCAGCTGGCTAGAGTAACCTCTGCGAAAAGTGTGGTTACTCTGCGGCCCTTTGAAATAATTTTTATATTAGATAGCGTAGCATTTATGTTTTGTCGTGTTTTTCTGACGTGTGAGTCTGTTACTGAATTGAAATGGCATGTCTATATTAACGAATACAGAAAACCCAAACCCAAAATATCACATCTTTCATCGCTATCCCTGCACTAGGCTGGGATATTTTTTTGTATTCCCCCCCTTTCTTCCTTTCTTTCTTCTTCTTTCTTCTCTTTCTCTTCGTCTTAATTTCATGTATATTCATATTATGACTTACGTTTTATTTCCACTCAGGTATAAGTCTTCTCACTTAAAAATATGCCGGCTGTTCCACAAAAGCCCCACACAATCGAAAACCAAACAAAAGAAATAGAAAACGCAATATAAAAAAAAGTATGAAGGCAAATACAAAGAAACCAAAATTACTTGTAAACAAAATAGAAATGAACAAATACCCAGTATTGGCAACAAGTTCTGAATAAACCAGGATGTTACAATATAATTCAATAGTTTTGATTTGAATGAAAAGAGCGTTAAATATTCATAATAAATGAGTAGATATGTATAAGTTAAAATTGATAAGAGATGAAGTTTAAAAAAATACAAAAATAGTGTGGTAGAATATTCTACAATCTGACTCTTGATTTTGTACTGATCTCTTGTAAATCGTGTACGTGGTGATTTGATTTTCAAGGGATAAAAAAGTTTCCACCTACAAATATAGTCTTGAACCTATCCATTTCAATGCTTGTGAGTTGATCATTGTTATTTTTCATGTATTTGTCATAGGTAATCAACTAACTAAGTTAAAAAACAAGTGACACGTAAATCAATAATGATCGTAAGAATGTCCTCTGAAGTTTTGTGTCCTCGAAGAAAATAGTATTCGTGTCTTTTCCTGACCATTTTTTCCTTTTATGTGTTTTTTTATGCTCGTTAGATTACACAAACGGACCAGTTCTCATTGCTCTGACAGTGCCGGAAAATCTGGCGGATGGGATGGCTGACTGATCTCCGCTTAAGAAGCACCGCCAATCTCTCTGGTAGTATTCGATGAGGCACACCTGCATTGCACAATGGTAATTATAGAGAACCCTTCTAAGTATTAGCCTTTTCGTGTATTACCACATCTTCCTTATAGGTCTGTGGTAAGATGCATTCCTTTATCCTCCTTTGGGGGAGGGGGGGGGGCATGTAAGCACTTCGCTTCCAGATAATACAACCCTCTCACAAATTGCATGCTTGCCAATAAGATGTATTACAAAAACAAAGGCAATATTTGGGTATATAGTTAACAGGGTCAAAGGTGGTAGTAGTATATTTATTCTCCGTTTACAAACATATACATGTATAAATAATACAAAGCTATAGAAAACGGCTGGATAAACCCAGGATGTAGCAATACAAAATATTAAAAGACAATGAGGTATGTTTATTTATGTGCACACATGAGTCAACAAAATAATTGAACATCATGAAAAAAAGAGATAAATTAGATGCTCAAAGAAAAGTACTGTAAGACTCAAATTTCAAGACCGATGGCCGAATTACAAATAACTTTGCAGTATTCTACCTATATGACATCATGCCCATTTAAAGTGGATTGGTGAATGGTCTGAAAACTATAAGTGTTGTTAAATGGCAGGTATTAAATAGGCAATAACTTTTGTTTTGTAAGTTCATGTTCTAAGTGTACCTGTAACTTCAATAAGAATGCTATTTTTAGATTTGAAGAGTGTAGAATAAGAAGACGGAAGTTCACATAATTTACTTAAGAAGCAAAGGATTGAAGTTTTCAAATTGTCTACTACAGATCACAAACTATTGTTTGAGTTGTACATCCAAGTCGGGTGAAGTTAATTATGATACAATAAAAGATAGTAATAGGACAAAAACATGTCACACTGTTGATTTCAATAATCAATAATCAGTATTGTGGATTTCAGTACTTCTTTTTTTCAAAAATCAGGCTTCCGTATACTTCTTTGCCCAAAATCACGGAACTATTAAAATGACATGACAAGAAGCAAAATGAATTAAAATGTGAAGAAAACTGTTTTATTTCTAATAACCACCACCCAGTGCGCTATCTTCCGCGCCAACCTGCACTCACTTTTGTGATCCAACTACCCACCATTCTACCCTCTGCATATCCACCACCACTGTTCATACAAGAAACCACCCCACCCTGAGCTAAATCAACATGTCTGATGTAGATTTTTTACTGAACATGTTCAAATCATTGTCACTCGTCATCACCACCACTACCTTCACACCCGCACATCCACAAACCAACCCAGCGCATCCTCTCACCTCTCACCCGGCTCTCCTCCCACTCCAGCGCATCCTCCCCCACCATGACACCCCCAACCTATGCAGCCGCACCCTCCATCCAGCGCACCCTCCCACCCATGCACCCCTTCCACCCACTGCATCCTCCCACCACAGCGTGGCGCAAATTAATTTGGAAATGTAGGGGGGGGGACATCATATTTGTTCATGTAGGGCCTACATGTCGCGCTACATGTATGTCCTAAATTTTTCTTGGGGTCATTTTGTAATGGAAACAATTTTTATACAGTGCGCCTTTAAATACGATTATTGCATCCAATAGGTAAATCACTGGGTGATGAATCTCTTCACCTGCCATTATCTTGCCTGTTTTCACATTTCTTAATAGAAATCGATTTATATGTCTTTAAAAATGCAATAAACGAGCTATTCTAAAATAAAAATTAAAGGTTAGTGACATGATTGGAAACACTTGAGAAATCCTGCCAAGAACCAAATGAGTTGAAATATAACCAACTGTACATGAGCTGGTAATGGATCTCCCACCTGGAGGATTTGTCTGTAATTTGTTTACTTAAGGAGAACAAACATAAACATAGGAGTATCTTAATTTGTCCGGGAACTATACAAATAAGTCCCATAGAGAACCACACGCGCAGGTTTGCCGTGCTTATACGAGTGATATCGAAATTGTTTATGTTTAGGAATGAGTCAACGTTTGACTTACAAAGATTCAGAGGAGAATCCTTGCATAGTTATTTGATTTTAGAGTAGTTTCAGACCAAGTTGAGGACTAACCCCAATCATGTCACTTTACCTATAATATGTTGAAAATTACACAATAATGTGATTACCTTGCACAACAATCATGAACCACAAACAACTCTCATGTGCTTTTTTAACAACCATTTTATATAATGGCCAAAAGTGTTCTTTCATAGTCCCCTACGATATCTGTTTGCGGGACGAACACTGTAAATAAACCGTACTGCGTGTCAAAACAATACCAGATCGGTGAAGGACGCACCGGAGGATTAAAACACACAACATAGACGCTTGAACTATAACTAGCTTGGGTCACAGGAGGACTTCCGTACCGTGGATCGCGAAGTCCGGTTTTTTCATGGATTTTCAATCCGATGTCATTTGATTGATTTGACGTAGTCTTGAGAGTACATATCCAATATGGCTGCAATATTAGGGGTCAACGATGGTCATCTTACAACTTTATCACAAAGACTTCACACTGACTTCCATAGTTCACACTCTAATGAAATTATGAGCAACATTCTTAAATGTCAATCATATATATTTCAAACTTTAACCACTCTATAGGGGTAAAGGCTTACAGGGGTTAAAAATGTGGATCTGTTCAATCAATATAGGGTCATGCTTATTGATGCCAATTGATCTATCGGTGGGGGCTTTGATATCTGTGAAAATCTGTGATAACAATGAGAAGGCCGCCAAAAAAAAAAGTGATGAGATCCGAGGGTCTCTGCGCAGGGGGGGGGGGGGTGCAAAACCCCCCCCCCGATCATCGATTCTGCTTGGCGTATTTTCATACCTGTAACTTCACCTTTGCACACAATTTCAAACATTCTTTTCGTAGGCCTTCCCTAGGTTTTTGCTGATCAAGAATTCATTTAATCGATAATATTGACCTTAGGGAGTAGTTGAACCTACTCTCAGAGAGGGGCGAGGGCTGGATCCCCCCCCCCCACATCGAGTCCGTGCCAACATTGTAATAATTATAAATGATAAAATTATCATTTTACATTTAACGCTAACATGATCCCACATCGTGAGAAATCGGCCGCAAAGTCCCCATGAAGTGTACTGTATAGTTATTTTTTCGCAAAATCTCATTATACCTATATTTTGCGTGAAATCAAGGACTTTTTTGCTCCAAATTCAGCTAAATACAAGCTCCAAATATGCTAATTTTTTGGTCCTTAGAGACCCTTTTCTGGTGTTCTTAAAATGCACTTGGCACGACTATGCAAAATAGATTGGTTTAATATTAATTCGTATACTAATTTCTTAATTATTTATTTTTTATTTTTTAACCATTTGCCTGGAAGTGTTTTTTGTTCAACGAAATTGTTCGGTGGCCACTTTTGCCAACCATAAAACAATCATAAAGTCAATTAATTTGAATCAGTATAACAAAAAATATTCATAGCATTTACGACTTTTTGGCTAAAAAGCACACTTATTTTAAATTGTAGCATAGAAATCATGTTCTTGAGCTATTTTGGTCCCGCATGTACAAAATTATCTTCAGAATACGCACCACCAACAGATGAATTTGGTCTTACTGATGCGGGAACTCAAAAGGAAAAGTCATAAACATCGCGGCAAGAGCTTTTCCAAAAATGCCAGATATCGCACAAGCATTCAGAGGGAGCAAGGGAGGACCCCAAGCCTTCCCCGCTTTCAGAGTAAGGGTTCAAAATCGGCGCCCTAAGTCAAATTATCAGTCTATAAATGAATT
>JZLH01S0090536.1:5508-48005 GCA_001188425.1 Eucidaris tribuloides | reverse complement strand
AAAGTATTTTTTTTTAATCTGGGAGGCTAAAAGCACTGCAGAAAACACAATGCTGTTTTTTCTGATCGAGGCTTTTGAGAAAAGCAATGTATTTCTTATGGAAATTAAGATGTGGGATACATTACAGTGATGAAAATGCTTGATCCCAATCACTCACCACGTTGTTATTACTAATGATGATATGAAGAATACACTGTTCAAATTTCGGGTTATATTCATTTATTTTTTTTTTATTCATGAGGAATGGAAGGTAGAGTGATATGAAAAATGCAACAGATGAATATTGTGTTCATGAATTTTAAGCAGATTGTTGTTGGTAGGCATATCCAATATATGCAGACCTAATATCTACCTGAAACATTTATGGTCGCATACAAGTTCTTGTTGGCATTTGTCAATAATATTTTGTGCATGAAAACGATCAAAAGAGATGTGATAATTTAGTCGAGAGTGTCATAAAATTTTCTTCTTATGAAGAGGATGAGGAGGTTTTATACTGGAGTTGTCAGTGTAGAGCTGTACAAATTGCCATCGACGTTTTTCTTAAAAACGAATGCAATTTTCAGCCAAATGCACGGATGTTAGCACAATACCTGTTATAAATTTAGATATATTACATTATATGAAAAATATTTCTGAACAAAACGTTGTCCTTGTGTTTTACTCCATGCTTTTTGATATTTGTGTGTTTGCTGTGGATTGTGCTTCGTTGTTGTGTTTGTGTGTATGTGCAGTATGTATAAGTCAGTACTTGTTTGAGGGTGTCTTTATGTTTGTGTAATCAATCAGAATATTATATCTACACAAAGCATACCATATATTTCTTGTCACAAACACACTGTTTCATGATTTTACTATTGCCGGAATTATTTTGTTCTTTTACATGAAGGAAATAGTGAGATACTGAAAAAAGACGTTGTCTTTAAAATATGCTGTTTCAGACATTCAGTGTGCTTGTCAGAAATTGTTTGGCTGACAATTTGGCAGGTTTAGAAAAATTTTTGGCTGGCAAATATGGTTTTCGTCGGCGGCCTCGTATAGGCCCTAATATCTTTGCCACATCATTCACTATTATGCATCTGAGACGTAGGCCTATTAGATAGTATAGGCCTAATGGTAAAATTTATAGGCCCTAAGGGTGAGCATTCATTTCCGTTTCCTGTACGACTACTACGGTCGACCGTCTTTTTGCACAATTCTCCCAATTCTGGACTAGCTCTCTAAAATAGGAAAGGACATGAACACACTTGCAGATTGCAGGAATTAATGAACAATGTAGTCATAGGCCTACAAAATAACAGTGTTGTAACGAGTTACTAAATTTTGGGTCGAGTCGAGTCATTTTAGGGTCCGAGTCGAGTCGAGTCAGTCGAGTCACTGTACAAAAGTCAATGGGAACGAGTCATGGAATACTGCTCGAGTCACTGGTATAGGTGACTCGAGTCATGACTTGATTACAACCCTGCAAAATAACGCGTGTGTAAGGGTGTAGGTTATGGGAAAGCGACCCCTCCCCGACATTCGTTTACCTTCTAGCATGTAGGCTAAAAGCAATCAAATTGCCTTCCATCGTTGACACGCCGAGCTTACCATATTCGGCTCCGCAATCCCTGGCATACTATTATAGCCTACATTATGTGATCGTGATGCGCAGCGCAGCGAATTCGACAGCTGCAGTACGGTCTTTTCGGTACTTGGATGTTTCCATAAATAGGGCCTATAGGGGCCAATATTAAAAACAACATTTTTTTTTATTTTTAAATTGTGGAGCTTCAATTAAAAAAATTGTCAAATTTTAATATCTGAACTACATAGTAGTGGACAAAATAGCCTAAACACCCTAAAATTAAAAACAAGTTGCCATGGAAGTTCACACTGGCAATGGCAAGTTATGCTTGAAAACTCGGGGCGAGTTTAAATAGCGTAGGTGTACACACAGTAAGTCTATGGGAGAAAATGGGCAGGTGGAATCCGATCAACTTACGATTTTCACTTTCAGTAAAGTACTAAATAGGCCTAATCATTTTGAAATACAATTTTTTTTCTGAGCGTCATTTTTAGACCTTATCAAAGACAAAGCATGCCATGGCTCAGATTTTTTTAAATTTTATCAGTGGTAAATGTTAGCCAATAGGAGATCTAACTGCTGCATATTCGGTGATATTTGTCTTAACATCCTTATCATCCATACTCAAATCTACCATAAGAATTGGAGATTAAACTCAGTAAGCCTAAGTTGCACATTTTTTTTTATTTTGGGTAACTTTGTGCTTAATTTATGGCTTTTGGGGGAAACTTATGTGCCTTCTGTGACCTTTTGCATACCACAAAATGTTTCAATCCTAACTTCGCACTGTTATTTAACTTTAAGTAGACAAAAATATAGGGCCTATAGGCCTAATGATCATACCTTCTTGCAAGTCTGCTTTACACTTTTTCCATTATTGACCATTACCAATGTGATTTGAAAAATGATTGCACAAATTAGCTTGGAGATGTAGGCCTATAGCTAACGATAATGGTCAGTATAAAGCCATTGTGAAAGCTTTCCCCTCCCAAGACAGGAACAGGAGAAGAAATATAGCAAATTTGAATATTCCAAGTTCGGTTTCTCTTAAAAAAAAACGTTCATGCTTTGTAGTTGGGGTGGAATTAATTTGGTGGGAAATGTAACATAAAAGCACAAAAAGATCCCATCCCATGACTTGAAGAGTGTTTTCCAACTGTGGCCCAATGATTTATTTTTCACTTTCAAGGTTTGGTTTCTCAGACACGTGTAACATTTGGTTTCTTAGTTTCACGTACAATGTTGTGAATGGTGTAGCTGCAACAAATGGTCAGTATAGTATCACGTGATTTTAACCACTATGGAAGCTTTATCATCAGAAGACCTGATACTAGTAATACAGGATTCTAAGGAATCTGAGTTGATGAAAAATCGCAATTTTAAATACTCCAAGATTAGTTGGGTGCCTTTTGATTTCTCTGTTACTCATTCAAACTATTAAAAGCCTTTCAGATGTCATTTAATGGAATGATATTCTATAATTCATTTGAAAAGGTCTCTCCTCAACCTAACTATCTGGGCTAAAGTAGGCCTACTATGAATAGAAAACACAACTGAAAACAAATAGGTTAAATTGATTTTAGGACACGATTGGGCTCATTATTTATAGAAACACCCACGTACGCACGTACACGTACACGTACACGCGTAACATACAGCCAAGGATCTCGATCGAGCTAGCTCAATTAACGTACGCGTACGTAGTACGTACGTACGTTCGTACACGTGTGTATTAATTCTCCAGCCGCGCAAGTTAATTAACTTTAAATTATCGTTAGATATACGGCAAAATAGCTGAAGCAGATGAGTTGAATCACAACGAAGACAATCACAGCGAATTCAGAATTACAGCAGCTGCCTCCCAAATCAACGGACAGCATATAACGGTTAAGTCAACAGATCTAATCTCACATGTCTGAATCTGATGAGACGGTGTGTAGGCTGCATGCAGTGACAGTGCACTGCCTTGCGCCACAAATGCACACACTATACACGGCGCCTGGCGGCACTGGCTAACCGGCCTGGCCCTAACTTGGAGGCTAGTTAGGGCAACAACACTGTCACTATTAATAACAGGAAATTTTAGTCCCCGGATTTTGTCATAGACTCTACGTGCCAGACACAAGCCTTACGTCGTAGGTCTAGGAATGAGACTCTGACTCCCGAGGTTTCTGTCTATAGATACGTTCACAATCACAGCAAATCGGTGAGTTTGAATTCATTTTTCAAAGTCACGTCAAGTTCTGAGTGAAAACAAAAAACAACCAGACGCTATAGTACGTCACAGTTACACACTGCACTGGTCGAAGCTTTTTCGGTCGGAGACTGAGTCTGACTGAGTCTGAGTGCTAACTTTAATGAGGCACTAACATTAAAGCCATTCATGCATTTCACGGGAAATATGAAACCGAATTACGATGCTATTGTGAATGAACACCCCACCCGGCTTATATAGGGAGGCGAAAAAATGTTACTTAAACTTTCAAAGTTTTTTAAGCCCAGTTTTAAGCCCAATGTCATGACCGTAGTTGCGCTAACTTAGTCTAAAGCCAGGCCTCCGGCCAAACTATGCGATCCGATTTCGAACCCGATTCCGATCCTCGGAGCACCGAGTTAGTCGAGTCGGATGTTGCTCGGGGCTTCCGATCGACTTGCGATTCGCAGTAGGTTCTTTGGCATGCCGAATTCCCCTACGGATTAGTCGTACGGACTTGCTCTGCATTTTTCTGCATTCATGATAATGACGTAAATTACGTTATGTCTTCGTACCGACAAAAGTCGCGTATAGTGTGCGGAGGCTTTACTTTAGACCGACGAAAAAACAATTTCGGTTGAGATAGACCCTATGTTCCGTTGATAGCGGGCGGCCACTCGGGCCACTAGGATGGGGACCGGCCCGTCGCGGAGGATGTACCCCAAAAACGCCATTGCGTGTTTTGCCGGAGTTTGCGTCGCCCAACTCGCCAGCCCCGGCTTGTGCGTGCATGAAGTGGAAGGGGCGGATTGATATTTGATTTGAGAAGTCGAAGGCAGGTCAATACCACCTAGGTAAATTGAAAAGTTTACAACGTGTAAGCTTTTCTGCGTACGCTAACCAAAATGACGACCCCAGCGGCTGCATTGTATCAACTACAGCCCGATGTTTTTTTTCGGAAGCCGGGTAAGTCCACAAATTTTTACGGCCCATATTTGTACCGCAGCCTTGTCGATTCAATTTGTATGCGCACATAAGCACCAGTATAGCACACTCTCCGGGCTGAAGGTGTTTAAAATGGAATTTTAGAACTTTACATTGATTAACGTTTCAGGATTTTTCGTGGTCCATCCGGAGAGGTCCTCTGCCATCCCCATTGCTCTGGGGAAGCTTGAAACCTTACCACCCATGCCAATATTTGAACAAATTATTTGATAAGTTAGGGTTGGGCGATCTGTAGTGGCGCGCTTCCCGCAATATCTGCACGTACAAATTGAGGATGCACCATTCACATTGTACCCGATCGCGCGGTTGCGGATCCGGACTCACATTTACTATGTACAATTCGCGGTTGCTTGCCCATTAGCATTGGTACAATGCGCAGCTCCCCACGACGTGCGTGGCCCCGGGGTAAAAATGGAAATTTTCCCCAAGTTTTTGAGGGATGTTGCGTACCGGATTTGGGGTGATAGCCTTTTTGGCACGTACTCCGGCTGCCGGTCCGCGCAATGGCCAATGCATGCGCCTGCATTAATAAATGCCCCGGCCGGCCCGAGCCACGGCCACAACGAATTGGCGTGTGTGTATTCTGCGGTCCGCTCCGGATCGCAATTGAAAAGGTGAAACTCTATCTCATTTTATTGCTGGGTGATGTTATTGCTTTTTTTGTGATAGCTAGTTTACGTACGTATTCAAGTATAAACCATGAACAGTTTACTCTTTGGGCATATACATCTCGTCATCCAATCTACAAGGAACGAATAAGCCCAAATATTCAGCCGCTTTTTCACCCCCGAACTGGCGTTAATACTAGTACTAGTAATCCAGCCACAGCCCAGCCACCCAGCACCGGCCCACAGCCCACTGCCCGCCGCACCAACTACGCGCTGCCATTTTTGGCAGCGCAGCGCGGCTCGGGTTAACAGCCGCCCACATGCCTAACGCGTGACGTGTAAATACATCGGCTTGATGGTGGCGGCGTGGAGTTAAAGTTGGGTAGTTTTAAGTTAGAATTGCCTTCATAAATCATGTATTTTTACTTTAATTTCAAGATATATTAATTAATATACAAGCCCTTACCGGGGGGAGGCTGCTAACTATTAACTTTTCCTTTATTTATTTATTTATTTATTTATTTATTTTATTTATTTCTATTTATTATCTCCGAGGAGTGGATTTTTGTATTCCCTTCTTTATTTTCTGAACAGAGCCAAGATTTCATTATTATGAATTGAAGAATCAATTTAGTTAAATCTAGCCTCACGCCACCAGCTTGCCCAGTCGCAGGGTCATCTCCATATCAATTTTTATTCACTTCATGAACGTTCCCTATTTCAAGCAAATATTCATCGGTTGTTATTTTGTGTTGTATAATTTTGTTTTGAAATCTGTTGACTTGACCAGACAAATAATGCAAGTGTTTGGCTTTCAAATGTCAATTGGCAGAAGAATCACAATTGCTCAAAAAGGCCATTTCCAAAGTTTCCAGATTTTTCTTTAGCGAAATTGGGTATCTTATAAACCAATTGCTTGGTTGTCAAACTTAGCCGGAAATCGCATATTTTAAAATCTTTATGATTCATTTAATTTATGTCATATGAAATTAACTCAAATGAAATTATATGTGCTTACTACCTGATAAATTCTGCTAATCGGATCCCAAGAACCCTCGTAATAGCATTTTAGATTTCCACTGCACGCTTTACGGCCATGGCCCTAATATTCTAACGGATTCTTAACTACCCCCCTCATTTTGTATTTATACATCGTCCAAATTCTGCCACAAATTTGAGTGCTCTACTGTCGGCGGTTGCAAGCATTCATGCTCTTCTAGCCCGGAGTTATTAAGGCTGAATTTCCAGGGATATAACATCCCGATCACCATTTTGCGAACATGTTTCTCAAGCTTTCTAAATAAACGATATGACCAAACCATTTAATCGTTGAACACCTTACATGTTTTTTAGTTATCTGAAATGAACCCAGCTGTTTTTGGCTGGTTATTACCAAAGGAGAAAGAAACATCACTTCGAAATTCACCACAAAAATATTTCCACACCTTCCCACAGAACACTATCAGAAAGTACATTTGTTTTTGTTTTCGGTTTTTATTATTGAACACTGACACTGAATGTGTAAGACAGAGTGCAAATACAAACACAGACAAAAAGCACACACACAAACGCCAAAAAACAACATGAAGATAGTCCCTCCCTCTCTGGTCTTATAATGCTCCCTTGCCCTCATCCTTCGAATTTGAGGTTTGGGGGTGATGGCCCCATTGTGTTCTCAGATTTCTGCCTCAGCCTGCAAGAGAAAAATATTACAAATTTTTGATGCATGTTAAATTAAGACATTCCATGACGTAAAAACAAGTGCCCTCCACCTTTGATTTTTTTCTTCAAATCTACGTACAAGCATTGCCGATTGAAAATTAGTTATATGCACAGGAATTGTGCATCATTTCATGCAATGTAACAATAAAAATAACAAGAAGAAAAACACACTGCCTTTTTGTGTATTCTGCTTTAAATCCTGATTCCATTTGTGTGGGCCCAAAGCGTTGAAAGCATGTTGACAGGTGTCTTCGGAGTTATTGGAGGCTATTACGCTAATGTTGTGTGTCGTGTGTGGGGGCCAGTGTGTGTGTGTGTGTGTGTGTGCCTTCGTGTTGTGGTGTGTGGTGTGTGTGTGTGTGTCACCGCGTGTGTGTGTGGTTGTGATGGTGGTGTGCTTGCGTGTTGTGTGCTGCTTGGCTGTGAAATAGTTCTGCGGAGGAAAAAAGAATATGAATGATCGAGAAATTTTGCCAAGGTATGGGAGAGGTGGGGAGAATAGGAAGGAAATTATGCTGAAACGCTTAGTAGAACCGATGCCATTTCAAACAAGGTCTCATGTCTTTATACATTGTATAGCCTGAGCTGGTCGTCTTGCATGGATATAGGCCCTATATATTTTTGTTGGGAGAGGGCGGGGGGAAGGTACAATGTAAGAAGACGGGGGGAGGGATATTCTGTTACACCTCCAAAATACAATTAACACACAAACACACACGTTTGCACCAGAAATGGTTTGAATTTCATTCAACCTTATTACAAAAAAAAAAGTTAGGTTATCGAAAATAAACTAAATTAATTCAATTTCATGAAATGAACCATTGCTGTGCAAACAAGACGTACATACCCAAAATGTAAAAAAACAAATAAATCCAAAATGTAAGCGCCGCCAATGCCCAGACGTAAATGCAGGGGTTGGGTTAGCCCGCAGCAAGCTGCATTGCTTGCCAGCGCCTGAAAGCCAGCATTAGCTATGGTACCCCCGTGCCTACGGGTACCCGGCGGCACAAATATGGCAGCCAGCAGTCGCCCGCTTCGAGGCACATCGAGATGCCGCACGCATGTTACGCTTGCAGCCTGTACACGCACCGACTCCGCTCCGGTGTTGAGAAAGAGATCCGGCTACCGCCTTCAATCCGAGCGAATCGCTGGTTAGTGAGCACGACCGCTCAGGCCGGGGAAAATGCTTAGCCGATCCGAATACCCAGCGCGCGCGCCAGCGGCCAGCCGACCTCTGAACGTACGCGGTAGAGAAAGAAGAGCGCGAACGCACATGCACTAAAACGGACGCAGTCTGCCTGAGATTCGTACGCATACGCGTATCCGTCGTGGCGATGGCGCGTCCGCAGCATGCACTTGACCTCGGCCAACCCCCGCTGAGAATTAGATAATATATGACAATTACGTAAACGCAAAAATCAACAACATACATCAACCCAACTTTATCCATTTTTCTTACATTTAATACTTTGTTTTTCTCCAAGAAAATGCCTGGTATTACCTCAAATAGGGGTACTTATCTATCCGATTCATTGCATTGTAAGTCATGTTTTTTCTTCTTTTATTTTTGGTGAACATGACTACCGTTGAGGCAGTCTAACGTTACTCTGGCTACAATTATTCTCGGGCCAACGTAAAATTCCCAGAAAGTGTAAAAAAAAAAAAAAAAAAAAAAAAAAAACCTAGACTCCGAGTCCGAGCAAACTTGATAGTCTTTGGAAAGATTTTCATTTTCCACATTTTGAACTTGCCTTTCAGATTGATTTTGTTTGCATTTTAGGTAGATCTAAAATGTTCTAGCTGAGGAAGGCATGTTTTCAAATTTGCCGGAACTAACCAATGGCCCAATGTTACCCTAAGTATTAAAAGGCATATGTCCAGATAAATTTTTATGGGTCTTTTTCTTGCATGTTCCTTGAAGATCGGGATAGAAAAAAATGTAGGGCTCGTGCCTACCATTATAGCTTCTTGGGCTAATACCACAAATTGAAGCGGGCAAGGCCAAGGGGGTCTTAGGGAGAGCCGGGCGATAGTTTATCCTGCTGTCCTGAGGGCCAAAACGAGTGTTTACAGGGCGGATACCCATGTTTTGAAATATTTTTCATGCAATTGGACTCATCTTGATCACCAATACTGTTGGGAATGGACGCGAGGCATGGAAGTTTCGTTTGTGTTTCTCGCTCACTGTGAACACGTATATCCAAAGTCTTTGCAAAGATAGGACTCATGAAGCAAAAAAACGACAAGCCATTTATTTGATTACAAATTTCAAGCCACTTTTACCAGGATAACATTCGCGATGTTGTTTGAAAAGGTGAGATTTGACGACAAAGTCCATTTATTGACTGTGCACACAGCAAATGCTTATATGCATTAAACATAATACACGTAGAATCTATAGCAAGAAAAAATGTTGATACTGATAGGCGTTCAGTTGCGCCTGCATTGCCACTGGCACTAGGCAAGGATGAATTGATTAGATTTTGGCGAAAATCCGCCAAGGTTCAAAGGTGAATGACGTTTGTTCCAAAATGCCATTTTCCACCTTAGGTGTAGAAATAAAAGAAACATATTTTGGTAGAGTCACTACACAGGGGTCAAACCCCAGGCTCAACTTGGTCAAGGATCGGTGGTCGATGAATTCTCTGTCGATGCCATTTTGTGCCTATAATAAGTTCAGAGTCTTGACATAAGTTATTGTTTCTACAGTCGTAGGGTCAAGGGACTAAGGTCAATAAATTTTGCCCCAAAATACAATGTCCTGTCGACCTATATCTTCAGTTAAGAGTGCTCACGGTTGATATAAGTTGATATTTTAGGTACAAAGTAACAACTATATTGATAGAGTCACAGGGGTTAAGGTCAAAGGTCCTTTAATGTTGTGCCAAAATGCCAGTTTCTGCCTATAGTGTAACTTCAATAAGGAGTGCCTGATATCATTAGGTTGTTGGGTACAAACAAAAATATTTGGCTTTAGTCACAGGTTTACCCTGTAACCAAATTACAATAACTTTGTTACTTCGTGCGGATCAAAGTTGAGGAGGGTGAGTACATGTACATCGGAAAGAAAAGTCCAAAAATTTCAGACATGCAGATGAATAGGTCAAGGTTGAGGTCATATGTTGATGAGCTTTGTCGAGAAAGGCAATATTTGGTATTAGATGTATTGAAGGTCACACTAAGGTCGTACTAATTATGAGCCAGTTTCCTGTGCTATATCGTGGGCGGAAGCATACCCCTCGGCTGCGCGCCGTCGAATTTCTCAAGTTTTGGTTTTTACTGCAATATTTTCTATTCAGGTATGCCTGAAATCACCAAAATATGTGCAAAAAGCCGTTTTGTGGTCACCTCAATTTTTCTGACGGTAGGGTCATATTATTATCTGTTGAAAGTGTCACTGGTATATCTCGGCTTATTGCGGTAGCCTGCACGGATCAGCAAGCTTCGCTTCAGGTCTTATCACACTACAGTCTATAGCCGGTTTTCAGTTCCCTTGGCTTGGGAATACAAAACAAATTTATCACATAGATGTAACGTTTAATGTTAGACCCCTCTATAGATTCAAGCTCCTTGATCGATCTATTAAGTAACGTTAGTCAAGAACACCATGAAACACGTTGAGATCCGTCCGTATTCGTCAAGTACTGTAAACAGAAACGTTTGGCGAATATTATTTTGTAAAACCCTAGGCCTAGCAACACGTACAGCGCAATATGCAATTATGAGAAATTAAGGTCCTATAGCCAACATTTGAAAAATGCACCAAAGTGTAACGTCCTTCAAGTGTATGTCTTCCACGTCTGTCTCAGACTTCAAGAGTATTAGGGGTATCTCAATGTACTTCAATATTGTAAATCTATTAATAAAGGTATGCGTGAAACCTAAATCAGCCATGTTTTTAAATGTAGAGGATGTCCATTTGTAAAATTTATTAATGGGATCGTAAAGTCGCATATCGTGATGTTTTGGAGGTGGCCCGGCTCGGGTGATATTCGAGAATGCCCGTATAACTTTCGGAAAACGAGTTCGATTGCACGAATTGTGTGCAATTCCCTGTGAAGAACGCATTTACCCAAAGAAAAACAAACTGAACCCAAATGACAAACGACCCTACCCTCTGTTCGCAGCTCCACGATTGTTGTTACGTACCACTGAAGTCTACACTACGTAATATACTATAGAGTTGTTACGCACGGCCTTGCAATAGAGGGGCAAGCGTAAGGTATCTATCCTACATGATGAACACTCCTACATGCCTTGAGGGTCTGAAAGTATAATTTTTGTCTTTAGGAGACAAAGTCAGTAATTCAGTCAAAGTATAATGGTCACTAGAATTCCATTAAAACTGAGTTTCCAGCTTCTTTAATAGTAATTTGCCAAGGGGTTCTTAATGTATTCTTTTTAAATCATACCAGCATGTTGACGCAATGTTAATTTTTTGGTCTGCAAATGCAATAGAGGTGCTCACGGTCTTTAGAGAGAGATTCTTCTTGGTACATTCTTCTGCAGTGTATGTTGCTTCTAGTTAGTTCTATTTTATTATCAGCATCATTGTCATCGTATTCATTTTGTGGCAATTTGATTGTGGGACAGTTTGTGAGATTTTAGCCCCTTAGCGTCAGACTCTATAAATGTGCATGATTTGGTTCGTACTATTAGTAATCACTTCCACAGTGTAAAAACGACCATTTGCGTGATTGATCAACGCATTGAATACATGTGAACGAAATATGCATGGGGAAAGAAATAATGGAAATGAATGCTTCATCCTTTGTGAGTAATTTCTTTGTGGACTGTGCTTATAGGAATGACAATTAAAGCCCAAGTTTAGTTTTGGGGATGTGCTTTGTTTTTTGAAAGCTTTATTCCCAAAGGTCATATCACATCAATAACAGATTCTGGATGTCTTTCCTTTAAAATCTCGGGGGGGGGGGTATATGTCAAAGGTTAGTGACATGATTGGGAACACTTGACTTCAAGAAATGCCTCAAAAACCAAATGAGTTGAAATATATACCAACTATACACTAGCAGGAGTGGATCTCCCACCTGGGAGGATTTGCCTGTAATTTGTTTACTTAAGGAGAATCAAGCATAAACACAGAAGTGTCTTAACTTTTTCCGGGGATGATAAACATAAGCCCCATAGAGAGCCACACAGCAGGTTTCCGTGCTATGAGTGATATTGACATTGTTTATTTTAGAATGAGTCAACGTTTGACTATAAGATTTTCACAGGAGAATCCTTGCATAGTTTACTTGATTCTAGAGTAGTTTCAGCCCAAGTTGAGGACTACCTTTAAAGATTGT
The DNA here is from genome assembly GCA_001188425.1 of Eucidaris tribuloides. NCBI lineage: Eukaryota > Metazoa > Echinodermata > Echinoidea > Cidaroida > Cidaridae > Eucidaris > Eucidaris tribuloides. Next base: position 35,600 of record JZLH01S0090536.1, on the reverse strand, counting down.
GTTATTGATTTGCACGTCAAAAAACATCTATATGAATCAAATCAGCTGAAATCATATCCAATGTGAAGATTGATATAAATAAACACCTCTCATAGAGACTTGGGGTAAAATATTGAGTTTTGGTTACCATTCTGGACGGTTAAACTTCATCCTTTTTCCATTTGCTCAGGAGCAAATTTTAAAAAATCCGCGACGTCAAACGTGCACGGGCCTTCCAAAATGGTCCGATCAGCCATTAGCCAAAGGTCGCGCAGGGGATAGCCGTTAACCAATCAGAGGGCTGCGCCTACGGTGCACAGTAAACGGCGATTCGTCATTTGAGCAAAATTGAAACTACAGAAAGAACATTCTGGTAAATTCGTATGTTTTACCATAAAACAACAAATGATGAAGTATGATCTCAGACTTTCACCATTTGTAAGTACTAAACTACCGTTTGGTATTGATAATGAAAGGAAGTAAATAGTAATGGACTTGCACATCCCTAACACAATCTTTAAGGTAATCTGAATTATATATGTACCTCAGCAGAAAGATCAGAATCTGCTCTTTCTGATGAGGTATAACTTGGATAACCTTAACACCTAATTAATCCTTTGGTTGCTATAATGCAAAATAAAGTCGATATGACCTTTGGGCATTAAGCTTTCAAATAAAAAAATGAACTTGAGCGTTAATGTGGCCATTGGGATAAGCTAGATTTCTTGGAGAAAGAAAAGCTAGTAGAATTCATTTACATCTCGGGTATTATTTTCTTGTTTTCATCATATTCATCGATGAATTCTACTAACTTTTCTTTCAGTGCCTGCTTGTCATTGGCATCCATGTCCAATGAATCTTCGAAATAACTTCCGTCACGAAATCTTCTGCCCGATCTTACAGAAAACATCTGGTTGTCGCTAAATTCGGACAGGAAGTTCTTGACATCCTGGACGAGGACCGAGCTCTGCGGAGTCTGCTGAAGAGATGGTTGTTCTCCGGTGAACGGATCAGCGCCTCCAATGTAGTAAAACAGGCTGTCCAGCTTTCGTCCAACCGCCCCGCCAATTCTGCTGGCCCTCTTCATGCTTTCCAGGGTGTAATTTCCCCGTGTTCTGCGTAAGTGTTCTATTAATGATGAAAACATAAATTGTTCCAGCGTGTTTGAGTAATTATTTGAAATATACACATCGATTGTTCGAGATTATAGGCCCTTTCATCCATTTATACATTTTCCCCTAGCCCTGAAGACGGGAGGTAGGGGGGGGGGGCGGGGAGAGGGATGGGGAGGATTAAGTCATGACTGATCATTACGACACAAGCGCCACAAAAATCACATTCAGAGCATTAACATGATTGTGAGAAGTCAAAACTGCCACTCTCAAGAGCCAAACTATAGTTGAAATGTATAACAATGCATAGCTGCCAGCTATTACTAATTTTGAGTAATTATTAAAATTTCACAAAGAAAATGATGTTAATGTGAATTATTCCCATAGGACCCTACCCTAACCTGTTGACCACCCCCCCCCCCCCACGGACCAGATGGGGCCACCCTGGGCATTGGCATGAGGAACATCACATACAGTATACAGGTATTTACATAATACTGTGACATAGCTAAACTATTTCTGTATAGAAAAGAAGATATTTGAATATAACCTCTTTTGGCCCTTTACGGTCCTGTCCCTGGGCCCGTGGGGGGGAGGGGGGCAGGTGTACTATTCCAGGGCCATTGAATCCCCACCCTTTAGGGATCATTCCTGCCAAGTTTGGGCTAAATCCAATAAATGTTCAATGCATATTATGCATGGGAAAAATTGTCCCACGCGTTACCATAACATGCTTTCGTAAACTTGACCTTGCAACCAAACGAGAAGTTGTATGTTCATGAAAGTTTGTACTTAATATGTTGGTTAGATTCTTAAGAAGATGGAACTAACCAAATTTTATTTTGCCTCCTAAATTGAGAGAATTTTGAGATTAAACTCAAAGTAAAAAAAGCTGCAATTCTGTGGTCCCATGCGTTATCGATGAATAAATTAACATAGATTAATTAAGAAGTGAGTGATTTCAATTACTATTTGTATTGTGGGTAAAGATACTTATTACCTATTAGAATATACCCAAGGATTGGGGTTTCATCATACCGTGTGGGGAAAGGGCCTGCCTTTGCTTCTGATGTCCCACGCGTTACCACCGCAAAATAGCTTGGACTTGTCCCATTAAAGATATTGGCTAACATTTACCATAGGTAAAAAGATCTGAGCCGCATGATTCCCCATGCTACCAGTGTCTTTGATGAGATTTAAACATGAAGCCGTGAAAAAAACTGTCTTTCAAAATTATTTCAGATTATTTAGTGCTATAAAAAAGTGAAAATCGTAAGTTGACCAGATTCGCTTGCCCATTTCCTCCCACAGACTTACTGTGTGTTCACCTAGGTAAATAAAACTCGCCCCGAGTTTTGTTTATTCATGTATAACTCGCCATTGGCAGTGTAACTTTCCAAACTTTTGTATTCTAGGGTGTTAATTTGTCCATTTGTCCATTTGAACACTACTATGTAGCTCAGATATCAAAGTTTGACATTTTTTTTTTAAATTGAAGCACCACAATGTTAGCCTCTCACTTTAAGTTTATTGAAAAAAATGAAATCCTTTATTTTTCAGCAAATTGTATCTGAATATGATGTGTGAACATAAGAGGTTGTAACCATGTCATAGTTGAGTGAGTACACTCTTTAAATAAAACAACAAATACCATTGTTTACCTTTATTTTGGCATAAGAGGTGACTTCTGTAACGTTTGAAAAGTAGCCTTTTGCCTTTAATGCAGGCTTACTCATGCGTGGCTTGACGGATAAATCACAATTTTACACAGAGGTTAGTCATTGAGTGTAGGAATATTCCCGCCAAATTATTTTACGAAAACTCATCTCGTTGAAATTTGTGGTAGTTTGAAAAAGGGGGTAGTTACTTATTTGTTTTTGCTTATATCTTCAATATACCGGATCACTTTCATGCCTACATGTACAATGGTAAATGAAAAGCGAAATTTTGGAGACCATCGTTTCATTAACTGGGGTCAGATTTTGAGACGATTCAAGAGAGTTTCGGTTAGTTTCAATCAAATTGAATTAGTTGACCCACACAAACAAGAGAGGTGACATATATACATGAACGTAATAGAGTGTACTGTTACTAGTCTGTTACCTTTGAAGTCATGATTGCTGACTTCCATGTACATGTCGCACGACAAGTTTCTTCCTTCCCCGCCATGCACGTTTACTGTCCGATTGTGCATAATACTGTGGGACGTAGCTGGTGGAAGGCAGCCACTCGTGTCTATAGTGGAAAAATGATTCATTTATTTAATTTGTTTTCACTTCTTTAAGAATATTGCATTTCTATCAATGCTAAAGTCCATTGTCAGTTTTCTCTTTGAGCTAGACTAGAGACAGGGCCATGGTTTATATGGTTTCGCTTTGTACAAAGAAGGATATTATGGCAGAAATTGTCACCGGTCATGATCAAAGCCCATTACAGTGATTGAAGAAATATGTTAGACCGCCCTTGGGAAAGGGGTGGGGGTGGGGAAAGGAGGGGGTGTCTCATTAAGACAACCCCCTTCAAATTTCGTGTGCCCCCAGGTGCCCCCACAAAATTATGAAGGAAGCCCCCCCCCAAAAAGAAAAAATATATAAAAAGGAGGGGGGGTTGCATAGCACGGTGGCAGGTAACATGACGCAAAAATGGTGGACTGGAAAATTTGGAGTAAAAAGTTTGCACGTCCCTCCCCCCTCCCCCCTCTCCCTCCTACCCCCTCCCCCCCCCCCGCGTGACCGTAAAACTGTGAACCTCGGAGGTGATATGTGCTGCGGAGTGGGAATGTGCGGGTGCAAGGGGCACAAAGAGGGAATGCCCTCCCACGATTAAAGTGGGGACACAAACGCAAATTCCCCCCCCCCCCAAGATTGGGGAAACAATTTTCGTGACACACCCCCCCCCCCCGCTGATGAGTTATTGATCACTGATTGGAGGGATTGGAGATTTTTTCGTCATATCCACCCCCTCCCCCCGTGCCCCCTGCTGAACAAATTGCAAACAACGCCACGCGCGTGACCCAGTTAGTGTTAGCATATTAATATATAGAAACCAACAAAATACAACATACATGGTGTCATATAGAGTAGCGTAGTAAGAAAGATCCGCGAGAAGGAGGAGAATCTGGGGGCGGGGGGTGGTCAATCTGCAATCAGGAGCAAACCTCCATTGAAATGGGGACACCCATTGGGGCCACCAAACTCTTCAAATACTATGTTATGTAAACTGTCAAAATCGGGGGCGGGGAGGGGGGGGGGGTGTCCCTCTGTCCACCGGGATTTGCACCCATATAATGTTTTCTTTTTATTCTTTCAATTGTGACCAAACTTGGGTGGTAGATGTCTCATGGGGAGCTGAAGGTCACCGGAAGGGGTCAATGACCTTTCGAGTCCAGTGTTAATTTTCCTGAGCAAATTTCTGTGTACGCGAAACTGGGCGAAACACATTTTGGTTATGGCCTTGTTTCCTTCTGCGTAACAAACACAAATGAACAAAGATATAATATCTATTGAAAGTGTTACGTTACAAAACAATAGTGATAGTGATAGTGCATTACATAATACTACAAGAGTTGCTTTGACATGGTCAAAGATGTGAATATAGTTTTTGCAATGCGTAATATGTAATCTGGTGCTTGCAGAAGATTGTGCATTTTAACATTACAAAAAAAAATGGACTGTCATCATAAGGGGGGGCACTGTCATTACAAGGTGTACACTATGCGCGTGTGAACAAAAAGTATAAAAAGGTTGTTTTTCACGGGCGAGCGGTGTATCTGCGTACAGTAAAAAGGATATCTAAATGGCCAAAATCAGGGAAAAGGGTATACTTTCAACAGAAGGTTTACAGGATATGTTTTCACACTTGCATACTTGTTAAGGATATTCAACAAAAGGTTCACTTAAAAAGGGTAACTTTTCAGATTTGAATACTTGTTTAGGGTATGCTGAGATCACCCAGGTAATTACTTGTTTAAAGTCCATTTCGAAAGTCCGTACACGCGCATGTAGTCTGAATTCCAGACCGGCAGCGAAGCAAATTTATTTTGCTGGTCTACCCAGTACGCCTGGCAGCCAAGTTAACGCGCATGGTGTATGCCTTGTAATAACAGCCCCCCCCCCCCTCGGGCATCACAAGCATGTATGTACCTATGCGTGTGTCCTTGTTTGTTTGTATATATGTGTGAGTGTGGGTGCGTAGTTAATTTGGTATGTCATAATGGCGTATTCACAGATTTCATACAGTTTTACCTTCCGATAAACTATATGTGTCAACCCGTACTTCCACATATATAAAATCACAACTTTGCAGTAATTTACCTGCTATTTGTTTGAAGCAGAGTTTGAGGTATTTTCTCCTTTTGTTCTTTTTGTACCAAAGGTGAGGCACGTAGATTTTCCACAAGCGTACGACCGCCTCCCCGTCGCCTTCTTTGACGGCATCTTCGAGAGTCATGTCCAGAAGACCCCTCCAGGTAGCTGATGTGGCATAGTTATATAAGGAATCACCTGAGTTTTCACCTGCGCAGTGATGACTGCAATACCACTTGCCTGTCAAAATTTTCCAGAGGAAAAGTATGATGTAAAAGTCAAGCCTTGTTATTTCTAATTTCTTAACATTGTGATTATCAGAGGGATCAAACAAGAATAGTCAACATATTTCAATGAGTCCAAGATTTATTTTCCAGTGTTTCAAATTTGGTCATAAATAACCATCATCACTCCCGTCATCACTATCTATAGTTGGGTTTGCAATGTATCATGTGCGTACACATACAGATACCACCCACTCGCGCGGGCACGCACACACACACACACACACACACACACACACACACACACACACACACACACACACACACACACACACACACACACACTCTCTCTCTCTCTCTCGCGCGCGCGCGCACGCACTTTTTGTTTTTCAGTGATATTTATCTGATTCCATATACGTAGCACAACAAAATACACACATTTTTAATAAGGCGTTAAGGGTATTTGAGTTATACCTCATCTGAAAGAGCAGAGTCTGCTCTTTCATATGAGGTATAACGCGGATAACCTTAACACCTTATAAACCCTTTGGATGCTATAATGTAAAATATAATTTAAAAAAAAACTGAAGACATTCAGAGTCTATTATTGCAGGGTTTTGACTTTGGGGCATAAAGCTTTCAAATAAACAAAAAATTCCCAAAACTCAACTTGGGCTTTAAAAAGAATCAAGTATAAACCTAGGAGTATCTTAATTTTTTTTCCGGGACGATAAAAATAAGCCCCATAGAGAGCCACACAGCAGGTTTCCGTACTACACGTGACATTGACATTGTTTATGAATGAGTCAACGCTTGACTACAATATTTTCACAGGAGAATCCTTGCATAGTTTACTTGATTCTAGAGTAGTTTCAGCCCAAGTTGAGGACTACCGTCAATCATGTCATTTACCTTTAATATAACTGGGAGCAAGTATGTACAATGGGGCAACAAAGAAAGGAGTAGAGGGATATCATAAAAAGACCCTTTCAACCCAACATGCATGCGTTATAGTGTATGTTGCAATTTCTTTCAGTGGGGAGGGTTTGAGAAACACCCATACAAATTTTTGTTACGCGATACAGTACTTCATAACTTCAAAATGTAACTGCCTATAATGTCAACAGAACTCTAGTTTATAGCCTCTGTACTTTGGTAAGGATTGCAAGTGGTATTTTATGCACACAACAGTATAACTTGCAAGAGAGATGCCCTGCTTATATAGCCACGTTCAGATAATGATCCGAGTACAGTTTAGCCAGTTGGTATCGTAATTAAAATGAAAAGTATACATTGTCGGAAAATTGTATCAATACCTTTTGTTTTATGTTTTGTCAAACTAACACATTCTTTGTGATACAGGGTCTTGCATTTAGTGCATGCAATTGTTTCTGCTTGTTTATTTTGTCGGCAGACACACAGACTGGAAGATCCGGAGTTTTGGCATTCCTGACAGCAAAACCAGTCTCCCTGGGGAAGTTCTTCTTCGGTCAGCCCAATACAGGGTGGGTGGAACCATCTGCCCTTTCGACAGTGGTGGTTACTGCACTGAACCATTGTCGCTCCCGGGAGTTCTGTGGGTGCAGGGATGAAGTGGAAGAAAAGATAGAACAATAGGAAATTATTTCATGTTAGTAGCATAATACATGTATACATGTATACATGTTTATGCTAGTTTCTTACAGACACAAACTGTGAACAGTGGAAAAAACGAGCGTAACCTTAAAAAGGTAAGAAAACCTAACAATTATAGTATGGGCATCGGGACTCGTGCAATGTATCCGTCTCATAATGCTAATTTCCATAGATTGGTGGACGAGAATAGAATAGGAACGTTATATTTCACATCCCGAGATCACTCATCCCAGTTGTGTGCGCGTGCGCGCCGTACTCAACGCACATATCGAGACAACCGGGAAAGGGGATTTTGAATGTTGACCAGTTTCATTGCTGTAGGATAAATCCTTCTTGTGGTCGGGCTAGGAACTTTCAACCTGCCCACGTATATTTGACAAGGTTTTTTTTCTTCATCTTCATCCTCATTCTTTGTCTTTTCTTCCTCTTTTTGTAAATGGTACTTTTGTTACTTTTGCACTGCTATTGCATTATAAATTCCATCAGATTTCCCTACTTCCTGATGACTTCTAAATATTTTACACTATATAAACTCTTCTTCCAGAGGGGAAAAAACAGGGTGGTGTTGAAGAAGAGCAGGAGGTGGAGGAGGAGGAAAGAAGAGGGAAGTACAACAAGAAAAAAAACATAGCAAAATTTAATAGGGAAAATAAAAAAGAAGATGGAGAAGAAAAAGGAAGGGAAGGATGGGAGGAGGGAGAAGAAAACATTGAAGAAAATGAAGACGGAAAACAGAAGAAAGAAAGAGAAAGCATAAGGAGGAAGAAGCAAAAGGAATGTGGAGAAGGAAAGGAGAAGAACTTGAGGAAGACCGTGCAAAGTAAACAGAAGGAGAAAAGAGGAGGAAGAAGACGAATAAGAAGAGGGGAAACATAAAAACTGGGAGGGGAGCGAATAAGGGGATATAAAGGGGAGAAGAAAAGGGATAAAGACCAAGAAGAAAAAGAAGAGGAAGAAAAGAAGAAAAAACAATAAAGAAGGCATGGTTGAAGAAGAAAGGATGTAATAAAAAGAAATAGGAAGGTGGGGAGGAAGGACATATTGCCGAAAGATTGTTTGTGCATGTCTGTTCGGCAACAACAAGTCGTGGTAGTAGTAGTAATCCAGGATTTGAATCCAGTTTAGTCCCCGACTACGGGGGTGGCCGCATTCAGCTCGCGCTTGCAGAAATTTGTGAAATTATAATGATGTGCTTTAAGTTGTATTGTTTTTATAAATGTATATGTATATGTTGTCGATCACAGTGTTTTCATCAATATATATTACTGTATGAGCAGGGCCCATTGGCAGACGAGTTACTAATTTCAACATTTAAATTACGAATTTATTATGTTCCTAGTGTGTTTGTCCGATTGGAGACATCGTTAAAAAAATCGCAGCAAAATCCAAAATGCGAGTAATTTCGAGCGCGATGCGCCACGACTGATTAGTAAAAGCCCCCCTATTACACCCCTATATTGATACAAATAAATAGGAACATGTATTTTGTTTACGCGTAATCTTTGGTACCCTCGCCGAAAACTATATTTTAATTAGTCACTGTGATGAATTTATGTTTCGAGGGGGTGAAAATGTCACAAACTTCAATTTCATGAAATGCAGTACACCAAAAAAATACAAAAAAATAAAAATAAAAAAAAATTGGAAAAAAATACGAATGTCTTTAAATTGTAAATTTCAGGGCGCAGCCACCCATCTGCACGCCCCCACCCTTCCTCTTTACTGTGTGGCCACCCCTGTTTAGGTGATCTGCAAGAGAATTACATGCGTTTCCGAGATTTACTCCATGTTGGACCTTTTGTTGTTGTTGTTTTTTAAGGAGGAGGGGGTATGTCATTTGGGCTGAATGTTATGTCTTTTATGTTGAGGTAGCACGATATGTCATTTATTCTTTCTAATATCCTAATTAATTCCTCTTTTGGGAGTTTCTAACATTATTTGTTTACCTTTCCCGCAGTTGCAGAACTCCCCAGGCCGGCTCTGGCACACTGCATCTGTAAACGATATTAAAGGCATTGTATAACAATGTTTCCAGTTTAAAAAATCTGAGCTACATGATTCCCCATGCTACTAGTGTCTTTGATATGGTCTAAAAATGAAGCCCTGAAAAATTGCAGTGTAAAACCATCATTAAGTGCTTTAAAAAAGTGAAAATCATTGAGAGACCATTCCAGCTTTCCCCCATAGACTGCTGTGTTGCAGAATTTCCTATCGCCCGATATAAAATTAATGTGCCAATTTATATCTGCACATATTGTACTAGTGACAGCATAACTGTACAAACTTTTGTGTTCTAGGGTGTTTATTTGTCCATTCAAACACTGTCAGATATGTCAGATAGCAAAGTTCGACAATTTTTTAAACGGGTCTTGCACAGTGTTATATAGTGTCTTTAAAGAAATCAGTCATATGCCTGAGATTAGAATAATACTGCGAGACAATGAATGATAGGTTTACGACATGCTGAGCCCGAATGAGGTGAAAGACTCAATATGTAGTGAATTAATGAAGCCCCCCCCCCATTAAAAAAAATAAATAAATGAGAAATCCGTGTATGTTGTTTTTTCTCTTTTTTCTTTTTCAGTTAACGTGTCGAGCGTATTTTGACAGTACTGAATTAAACAGATTCTAGATCGTAGTTGCAGCATCGAACAATGACAGCATGGAGGAAGAGTTGCGTGAAAAGGTTAAGATAAGTACACCCTTTCTAACAATACACTTTTGTTATACTATCAACATTTATGAAGTTACAATAGATTTGGTAAAGTTTTTTATTTGGCATGAATAAATATCCAGAAATGTAAAAAAAAAATCGCTCCTTCGTCAGGAAAATGTATCGAAGTGATGAAGCTCGGCAAATAAAAGTCAACTTGGTGTGCAATTTTGGTTTTTATTTTCCTCACTTCATCTGTGATTTATACATTACTACTGTACTTTGAATTTCTTCGTTATTTTATACTGTAGGCCTATGTATGCATGCTTTTATTTGTTATGCCTTTGCACAGACGGTGTCGGAGGCATCTTGTCTTCGTGTTGTCCATCCGTCTGACAGAGTGCGTTTGTCCATCCGATCCGTCGTTCCATCTGCTATACTAGTAGGGCGTTATTTGATAACTCAAGATATCTACTCAACAGATTACAAACTAAAGTCACGTGCAAATTTTAACGCACCGATGGATTATTGTATTGTACTTTCTTATACTAGTGTTGTATTTCTGTATTTAAGTTTTAAATCAAATGAAATTTTGTGGCAATGAGCTGGATTTCGGACTCACGTCCATCATCTGCGCGCAGTCTAACTGCTCTAGTTGCATATACCTAGATATCAAAATATAAAACCTTTAAAGACGGAGTTTCTTTACCTGTTGTGTCCGCTATATCCTGCATACTGTATTGTTGCCAGATCTCCCTGACCACTGTTTTTGCCACCTCAGACAAACTGCAGTCTTCATCTACAAGTTTTTCGGCGAACCCCGCCAAATAGCAATCAGTGCTGAACTACATAAAAACATACATGAAATAAGATTAGCAGCGCATAGGATGGAGAGGCAAAACTGGAAAAATGTAAACCAACAACAGTGTACCAGCACAAAAACAGTGTACAGCATGGAGTCCATATCAGTTGGCATTTATTCAAAAGATAGTTAAGAACAGTTTAGGGCATTTCCGAGCTATTTGGATTGTCAGGACAGGACATTTAGAAATTTCTTTTCCTTGTAAGAATAAGACTGCTGAAGAAATCAAGCTAATATTTGTACATGTGAAAGACTTGTAGGCTGTGGTTGTGGGAAATAAATATCAGAAAAAATTGGGCAGCATGCATCTCTCTGATTGGTCGAAAGTGCAGCGTCGCGGACAGGACGTGCTGCGATATGGGTTTTGAAATGAAGTTGTACAAGTCTAAAAGTCTGTGAGTTTACAGGACTTGATGAAATGTGATCTTGATATAAATGAAGCTTAGTAAATAAGGTTTACATGTATCAGTGTGGTTAATAAATATTTGCCATTGTTAACGAATTACTAAATAATTAGTTATTAATTACGGCGTCGCGGACAGGACATTTTGGAGTGTCGTGGACAGTACATGAAGTAACGCTTGCAGCCAATAACAGTGGCAGTAGCCGTTATAACTAAAAATATTGTAATGATACAATCTATGATGTTAAATAATGGCGTTTGTACTCTTATACTTAACGCATTTCGTTGAGAAAGTATCAATATATATGTCAGTAAGCGTGTTTCATATCACACTTACGTGGACTAGGTCGACAGCCCTCCTAAAATTCTTCAGGACATCCGTGGGTACGTTTGTGTGATTGTAAAAGATCTTGAGATTAGTCATCGTCCCCCTTTCTGATGGCCCTCCAAGTAAATTGAAGAAATCCTGGAAAGTAACATTTGTACATATACATTGTAAAATTATGGACAAGACTTCTCCCAAGTGAAAGGGGTAAATTTCGCAGATGAGGGGAGGGGAAGGGGCTGAGTCATTCTGTTTAAATCCCATGGTGTCACCTAACGAAAGGCTAACGATACTATGAAAATTAAAGTATTCATTATTGTGCCATATCTATGGAAAGCATGAATTGGTAGCACCAGTTCGTGCTTTCCATTAATATGGTACAAAAATGAATCTTCCAGCTGTGTAGTCTTTGTACGCAGCATGTAAAAAAGGAGACTTTAATAAAATCTGAAGAATAACCGAGCAAGCACATGAAGTAGTAGGTGAAGTTCAGAACTTGAGTAAAAATTTTGTCAAATTATTAACGGAGTAAAACAAATCATGCAAAAACAGCAAATGTCCACGTTTTGGAAGCTACAACTTATGTGATCTCCGTCCGTCTGTCCGTTACCGATTCTCGTTACCGCAATAACTTAAAGGCATTGTATAACAATGTTTCCATTTTAAAAAATCTGAGCTGCATGATTCCCCATGCTAGTAGTGTCTTAGATACAGTCTAAAAATGAAGCCCTAAAAAAATTGCAGTGTAAAACAATCATTAAGTGCTTTAAAAAAGGGAAAATAATTGAGAGACCATTCCAGCTTTCCCACATCGACTGCTGTGTTGCAGAATTTCCTATCGCCTGATAGGAAATTAATGTGCCAATTTGTATCTGCACATATTGTACTAGTGACAGCATAACTATCCAAACCTTTGTGTTCTAAGGTGTTTATTTTTCCATTCAAACACTGTCAGATATGTCAGAGAGCAAAGTTCAAAAAATTTTCAAACTTGTCTTCCACAGTGTTATGTAGTGTCTTTAAGACCAGCTAGTGTGATTTTGATCTTACTAGGACCAAGTATATACCACGAAGAAACAATGAACTGATTATATTTTGGAATTGACAGGTCAAAGATCAAAGGTTACGAGGCTGCATCCATGTCTGATTTGGTCTCCTTACTACGATAACTTAAAACAGCTGGACAGATTATCATGTAACTTGGGTGAAATATGTACTATATATAAGGCACCAATGAAGTGATTAAATTTGGGGGTTGAAAGGACAAACGTCAAAGGTTGCAAGGCTTACATGTCTCATTTGCTGTCGTCACCATGGTGACATTGCGGAGGCATACCCATCAACTGCGCGCGGTCGAACTGCCATGGTCATTGTTTTCAATCCACTTTAATATTAACAGACAGGAACGTTAATAAATGAATGATTGCCCCCCTTTCTTGAAAATGCATATTACTCTTCGTTCCAAATTATCAAGTCGCATGTTTCGGTTGTAATATCAAATGTTATGTCAAATGTGAGCATAACTAATTTCCTGATGCTCAATAACATCTAATCTGAATCTGAATCTGAATAAAATTACATTTCATGAAGATGAAATCAATATCTACCTCTATAAACATAATTAATATATGATTGTTACTATAAGTAATTTCTTTCATCAATGTGGAGAAGAGGACGAGTATTTAGCCACAGCGGCCGAAGACCCATTATCAAAATAGACAAAATATTGGGCACATCACGGTCCCCGTCTTCACCTGTAGCACTAGGGCTCGAAAGTGAAAGTCCTGTGGGACTTCCACAAATCCCTGTAGTCTGTCTTGCATTCTGGGCTCGCCAGCCCTTTGTTGCTTGGCCTTTTCAATCAATAAGGCCGTCAAACCGTCACCGTGAATTGGGACGGGAACTTCGACCCCGTTGATTACTGGTACCCTCTCTTTGTGTCTGTCCATAAATGCAATTACCCCTGACACGGTTCCCGGGTTGTCGTCGGTTACTCCAAAGTGTACCTGTCACGAGATTTTGTACAACTGAATTACTGTATATGTAATTGCTAAATACACGACGAATTTCTATGTAATTTGAACATAATACTAAGTGAGAAAGGAGACGAAAACAGTGACTTCTACTTTCTTAATGTCGGTCAATTTTGTGTTCAGTGTCAAATGATCAAAGCTCAGGGGTGGCGCCAGGATAAAATCATAGGAGGGTCGAAAAAAATCTGTTGGGAGAAATTTGCACGCCCCCCCAAAAATAAATAAATAAATAAATAAATACTACCCAAATTACAGACAATACAGCATCTGACAAGTGGAGGGCCCGGGGCCGACGACGACCAAAAACATTTATGATATAGTTATCAATTTACTAATACAATGCACTTCAAGCCCAACCTCTCTCAGATAGGGTATGACGATGTTTTATTCGTGTTCGGGGTGGAGCCAGGGTAAAATGTAGGGTGGTTAGTGGGGGGGGGGGGGGGGTAAACATACTGTCAAATTTACATAGCGAAAATTCTGTGATTTACGAAAATTTGAAACATGTAGGAGACGGCCACCCTTTGCTCCCCCAGTAGCACCTCTCCTGTATTAGGATAAGTTTTTGGCTGCGTTTCTGCCTATTAAAGCCACAGGCTAACAATAACCACAGTTGTAAAACAAAAATAAAAAAATACCTACACAATCCTCCATACTCCAAGTGTCTTGGAGAAGTTCCAAAAATGAAACCCTGAAAATGGTATTTCAACATGAGTGCTGTAAAAGGGTGAAAATCTACAAATACACGGCTTTACTGGCCCCTCCCTCCCTTAGACTCACTGGGTGTAGATCTAGCTTATTTTATACTCCATGGCAGTGGAAATTGTTCATTCATGCATATCTTACCAGTGGCAGCATAACATTCTATTCTATTCTAGGGTGTATATTTGTCAGTCTGAGTGCAATTATGTAGCTCTGATATCACAGTTTCACAATTTATTAAATTGAAACTCCACAATGTTAGCCTATGTATTTAATCATCGTTTTAAAACATGGGGACGAATATCTGGTATTCATATGCGAATGAAAATGGACTGTGTTTATGGCTGAAGATCTAGGCGTTCGAATCACGAACATTTAGGCTACGAGCAAAATAATCGATGTTTTGAAATGACGAAAACAGAAGGCAGAAGGCACGTTCGCACAATATACCATTTTGGAAAACTTCTGCATCTCGTTTCCCATAGTTCACATTTATCTGATTTCATGCGTCCATAATTATTATCATGTCCTGCAATATTATGATTATTCTTTTGAAATTGCGATCTAGATCATGATTCATTTTACTGTACATAATAGAGATGTGACATGACTGAGTAAATGGGGAATAGGAAATGTTCAAATCTTACAATTTCACTTTTTAATGAAGCTTCGTGAGAGTACTTGTGGGGGATGTGTTCGACGATATCTGAATCGATGTACTTGTCAAAAACGGCGCGCAAACGTCTTTCTGCTATAATTTCCATCCTCTCACGCAGCATGTCATAATCCTCCTGCTTTGGGAAGAAATCGGCAACTGGTATATCGGCGGCGTCTTTTGTGGGGCCGCCTGGAATGATCTGAATTAATGAAATACACTGTTATGAGTGAAACGTTACTGTTACTTGGAGTACTAAAATGACAATTGGTATATTAGTAGAAAACTCTTACATGTATGATATAGTATTGTGTGCAGTTTCATGCTAAATGTTCGTAAACCGCTAAATCATGATAAAGCCTGTAAACGCAAAAAAAAAAGAAGAAAACAACAATCACCCAAATGAAAATAAAGTCTTGCAAATGTTGACTTCCACTGTCATAAAGAGAGTTCAATTTTGCCCACATGTGTGCCTCGCAGGCTATGTTATATTTTACTTAAAGGGTTAGCCACACCCCGCGTACACCGCACGCAACAAAAAACGAGCTTTGTTTTTCTATCCATTTCATTTCATTTTATTTCAACTAACCCACTTCGAAATTACTTCATTTCATCATGAAAGACGTGTATACAGTATCAAATGTTAAATACTGAACCATTTGGGATTTTGAAACCACACGATTTCAACCTGAAATCACTTATTTAAATCGGAACATACCACCGACACTAATATTGTCTAAATTATTTGTTTCCTTTCGCTGAATTATTTGTTCTTTAGTTAAATGTAGCTTGCCTTATACTTAAAGTTGTCTCATCTTTCATGTCGTTTCATGTTTGCATCACCTATATACTTATGTAATGCATTTTCTTGTATCTGATATAGAAAATGAGCATTTTGGGGCCAGACTGGAATAGAAGCGTCACACAGACACACACAGACAAGACACATCACAAATTGTAGCTAGCCATGAAAACAGAATCGAACGGCACAAATTGTCGCCACTCACTGAACATGTGTCTGTGCGTGTGTGTGCTATGTGTCTGTAAGTGTCCCTGTGTGTCTGTGTGCATGCGTATTCGTGTGTGTATCTGTTCGTCAGTGTGTGTCACATGTCTCTGGATGTCTGTATTTGTGTGTGTGTGTCTGTCTATGCATTTGTGTTGGGTGTATGTCTATGTATGTCTGTGTGTGTCTGTTTGCTCTTTGTGTGTCTGTACGGTGTATGTGTGTCTGTGTGTCTGTATGGCTGTGTTCTTGTTTGTGTCTATGTGTCTGTTTATTTCTGAATGAGGTGTTTGTGTGCTTGTCTGTGTGTGTCAGAATGTATTTCTGTGTTTGTATGTATATGTGTGTTTGTTTCTGTCTGTGCGTGTATGTGTGTGTGTGTGTGTGTCTGTCTGTGTTTGAATGTTTGTGTATCTGTGTCCACGTATGATTGTGTGTCTGTATGTGCAGATGTTTGTGAGTCTGCAGTGTGTGTGTGTGTGTGTGTGTGTGTGTTTTCGGTATGTGTCTGTGTGGCTGTGTGTCTATGTCTGTCTGTGTTTGTTTATGTGTGAGTCTGTGTGCAGACAAGTGAAATGTGTCTGTGTGTTTCTATATCTGTGCATTTGTCTGTATGTCTGTATGGTTGTGTGTGTGTTTGTGGGTGCGTTGATAGTGAGTGTGTTGTGGGAAAGAGGATGTACATATATGTATGGTATGTGTGTGTATGTATGTAAGTGCCTGTGCATACCAGTGCATTGTGAGTGTTTATTTGTGTGTGTGTGTGTGTGTGTGTGTGTGTGTTTGACTGTTTGTGTTCCACGCATGTTTGTCTCTGTGTGTATATGTTTGTGAGTCTGCAGATGTGTGTTTTCTGTATGTGTCTGTGTGGCTGTGTGTCTGTTTATGTGTGTGTGTTTGTTTGTGTGCATACGAGTGTAGTGTGTCTGTGTATGTCTGTGTGTGTGTGTGTGAGGGTGTGTCTGTATGCGTCTGTTTTTGTCTGTGTTTTGTATCTGTGTCTGTGTCCTTATGTGTCTGTGTGTATGTGTTTGTGTGTCTGTACGTGTCCGTGTGTTGTGTCTCTGTGGCTTGTATGTGCATGTGTATAAGTATGGGTATCTGTGTCTTTGTATGTATCTGTGTGTTTGCTTCTGTCTGTGTGTGTGTTTGTTTATGTATATAGAGCAATATAATTTAATATACTGTAATATATAAGGCAAAATCACGTCCAATATATTGCTATCCATTTATCATTTTGAAATAAATTGGTTTGGTTGAAAACATGTAGCTCGTACTTTGTTACGCGCGGTTAATATGTTTAGTATGATCGTACTTGAGTTTCTTCTTTTGTCACTTGTTATAACATTTTTAGTTAGATTCTTACGTGTCTTGAATTGACTCGGTGCTTCGTTGCGAATGCATTGGTTAGTAGTATCATTCGGTTTTTTCGGCCTTCGCCCATTTTTTTCGCCTTGGACAGGTGCTGCACATTATCCATCACTATCGAAAATCCAGGATCTGAGCACATGCATTACAGAATATGTCAGAGAAATGTGTTTATGCAATGTACAGATGATAAAAATGAACGGTTAGCAACCCCTTGTCCCCGTTATCAATTAGCGGAACCGCCTTCAACATTATGAACAACATTCTCCTTTTGTACATGTATTACTATTAGGAAAAAAAACCCCTAGAAGTGTGGGGGGAATTCAAGTAAGAAGAGAGTTGTGTATGCCTCCGCAACGGAGTTTCTGCGAATATCATGTTTTCAGATTGTCCGTCCGTGCGTGCGTCGGTCCGTCTAGTCTGTTACCGGTTTTCATTACAGCTGATCAGATTTTGATTTGCCTGGGACCAAGTCGGACCAAGGAGTTACTAAGCGAGCTTAGTAACTCCTTGGTCGCTCGCTTAGTAACTCCTTGGTCGGACCAAGTATGTATTATGAGGCAACAATAAACCAATCATACTTTGCAGTTGAAAGGTCCAAGGTCCGAGGTCACAATGGCTTATCAATGTCTAATTTGGTCTCATTACCAACTTAACTAACAAATTGTGATCAAACGTGCACATGCATGCAAGAGGATTTGTAATCAAATTGGGTGGAAGTTCAGACTGCGGAGGCATACTTCGTTAATAGGGTCAGTTTGACTAGTGTAGGTGGTGAAGACTTGAAGCCCACGTTTAGTTTTGGGGATTTCTTTTCCGGTTGTCCGTCCGTCTGTCCGTCCGTTACCGGATCTTGTTACCGCGATAACTTAAGAACCGCTGATCGGATTTTCATGTAACTGGGATCAAGTATGTACTATGGGGCAACAATGAACTGAATAGATTTTGGAGCTGAAAGGTCAAAGGTCAAAGGTCGCCGGGCCTAAAATATGTCTGATTTGGGCTCGTTACCGCGATAACTTTTGAACAGCCGGTCGGATTTTGATGTAACTTGGGTGAAGTATGTATTATGAAGCAACAATGAACTGATTAGATTTTGGCATTGAAAGGTCAAGGTCAAAGGTCACCGGGCCTAAACGTGGGCTCGTTACCGCGAAAACTTTTGAAGGGAAAGTTGGATTTTGATGTAACTTTGGTGAACTATGTATTATGACGCATCAATGAACTGATAAGATTTCGGAGTTGAAAGGTCAAAGGTCAAAGGTAACCGGGCCTAAAATATGTCTGATTTAGGCTCGTTACCGCGATAACTTGTGAATGGCCTTTTGGATTTTGATGTAACTTGGGTGAAGTATGTATTATGATGCAACAATGAACTGATAAGATTTTGGGGTTGAAAGGTCAAAGGTCACAGGGCCTAAAACATGTCTGATTTCGGCTCGTTACCACAATAACTTAAGAAAGGCATGTTGGATTTGAATGTAACTTGGGTGAAGTATGGCACCAATGAACTGAATAGATTTTGTAGTTGAAAGGTCAAAGGTCACAAGGAGTGATAGATGTCTGATTTGAGCTCATTAATATGATAACTTAAAGGGAGAAGGCGCCAGCAACTAACAGGCATAAGTTAAGAAATAAAAAGGGATTGAGAGTATTGTGATAATTATGGTATATGGTGATAAAGACAGCCTAAATAAGGGCTACTGTGTGACACTCACACTCAGCAAGGCCCTATAAATGAGTTAATTTGTGTGTATTTTATGTCTTTGCAAGCCTTATCTTAAGATAAAACTTGCAGAAACATTCATATGGGGGGGGGGAGCTTATCGATTCAAACAGTGCATACATTACTACTGCGTGACTAACACACGTCGGGCGGCATGCATTGGTCATGCTTGTTCAGTTTCAGCAATGTGTACGTGCGATCTGATTGGTTGGCAAGAACTCAAATGTTTTCTTAACTTATGCCTGTTAGTTGCCGGCGCCTTCTCCCTTTAAGAATGGCTGGTCCGATTTTTATGTTACTTGGGTGAAGTATGTATTATAAGGTACCAATGAAACAATCAGATTTCAGGGTTAAAAGGTCAAAGGTCGAAGGTCACACGGCTCCATACTTGTGTCTTAAAGTGTACCACAATAACATGAAAACGGCTTTATATTGATGTAACTTGGGTGAAGTAAGTGTTATAATGTACCAATAAATTGATCATATTTTGGGGTTTAAGGGTCAAAGGTCAAAGGTCACGAGGACCCATAATTGATATCTTTACCGCGATAACTTGAGAACGGCTAATCGAATATTGATGTAATTTGGGTAAAGTATGTATTATGGGGCATAGATGAGATTTCAGAGTTGAACGGTCAAAGGTTACGATGCCCCGTACATTCAAAGTTTGGAATTGGACAGGGGGTGCGGAGGCATACCCCATTGGCTGCTCGCAGCCGAATTGCTCTAGTTTTAAATTTGAAACTTTTATGCCCAAAGGTCATATCACACCAATAACGGATTCTGAATGTCTTTGTTTTTTTTAAGATTAATTAATGAAAAATCTCGGGGTCCCCCCCCCCGAAATTTGTTGGTACCCCCAAGAATTTCGACCATATTTTACATTATAGCATCCAAAGGGTTAATAAGGTGTTAAGGTTATCTAAATTATCCCTCATCGGAAAGAGCAGAGTCTACTCGTGTATATGAGTGGGTGTTGGCACATGTGTGGGCATTATTACATTGTGGGTGCAACAACCCTCCTGAATAGTTAACCGTTGTACATAGCCAGCGGAACCGTGGCTGGCATGCATGTCACGGGAATCTGTAAATAAGAAAGTTCGGGACTCACTTGATGGCAATGTGGGCGTGTTGGTGGCTTCACTTGAAGCGGGTGCAGTTGTAGGTTCTTCGTTCTAATGATAGTGATAAATTGATTGACACAATGATAAAATAAAAATCAAAGACAGAAAAAAAAATTCTCTCGTAAATATCAATGACATGAGCAGTTGTAAATTCAATTGTCTGCTTTTGTACTGAGTTACCTGCCCAGGGAGATTCATTTATATAAGAATTTGTTTTCAAGTGAGTAATTTCGCAAAAGAATATTCCGAAATGCCATTTGGACACTTAAAATGGGTATCAAAATGAAGGACATTTAAATTTCTGAAATATGACGTGACCATGGTATGTTTTGTTCTACTGGTGTGAAAAACTGGCCACTTTGTATAGTGCTATAGCAACCTAAAATCTTCAGCAGACCTATAAAAAGTTATTTCCCACGAATCTTGACAAGAAATATTTTTATGAAACCTTAACATGAAATGATCAAAATTTTGTCAAGCGGAAAATATCCGGTAACATTTTTAATACACAATAGTACTTGCAGGCCTTCAACTGGTTCCACTTTTTAAATTTTCTTACTTTTTATGAAGATCATAATTTTCCTGTTTCTCCCCTAAAAATCCGTTATTTCCTACTTCTTGTCAGCCTTTGCGATAGGGTTAATAGTTGTTAGGACTTGAGTAGACTTTACAGGTTGTTGCTGAGAAATTATACTGTAACTACACCACCTATCACCTGTTTGTGAAGGAACATTCGTTTCCGCAGATTTTCGGGGGGTTTTCCCCTGCAATCTTATTCTCATTTCCTTGGAGGTTACTACACTGTACTCCAAAAACTAAGCAGAAAGCATACTTTCCTCGTACCTTGGCGGATTGAAACCTACATTTCTCCTTTGGGCGGATTTGGCTCCTAATTTGCTTCTACTTTTTCAACCACGCAGAGTTGAAGGCCTGGACCTTAATATCCACTATGACAGGAGTTTATAGGTATACAGTTCTGAAAAGCAAAAAATTCCTCGTATTAAGCCCCATTGCTATTATGAATTAATCTTTAAAAGTATTGTAAGGAATAAGTATTTGATTACAATCTGTCTAGTCCATGATGTGACGGTCTTCTCCTGTTCATCAATAATCTGGTCCGCATGTTTGATGGCAGAAGGGTAGCTTTGACAGAGCCCTAAACCGTGTAGGCATGAAATCACCTTAAAACAAAGAGTGAAAACCAGGTAGCGGATTTATTAGTTTCATGAGTAGGTAGATAAGCATTTCAGGGTCAAACCCTATTTGGAGGAGAAGAAGAAGAGGAAGAAGAAGAAAAAGAGTCATGAGATATGCGCAAAACACGATTTTTCTTTGTGACGTCATAGATGACGTCACAACAATTTGTCACAGAAAGTGATACCTGAAACCTTATCTACACATCATAGGCTATCAGAATAAGCAATAAAAGTAGGGGTCACCGTTAATTCTAGAGAGTTATCAACGATTTAAAAATGCCCACCTTTCACTACGCGCGCAATGCGCGCGCATTTATGTTTTTGGGGCATATAAGCAATATTTTGGATCCTGATGGTCGGGAAAGGGTTCTAAACGATGTAGAATTCAGTAAGACATCTAAATCCATCGAGAAAAATACGTTTTTTCGGTCGGGAAAGGGGTGTGCGCGAAAAAAAAATGCGCGCGTACGCGCGCGCACTAAAATGCTCCAAATGACCTGAAACATATAGTACCGTTAATAAGAAGACATTTGGAGCATTTATATTTTTTGACGCACCCGTACACGCATGTGAAGACGCGCGCGCGCACGTGGTTTGGACCAAAAGATGACACATGACCTGAACTTGACCCTTCCCAAGTTTGGTTGTTTTATTCGACCCCCGGCTCGAGATATTACAAATACAGGTTAACTCTAGCTTTTTTACTAATGACGTCATAGATGACGTCACGGGCAAGTGACAACACTGACAAAAATTGTGTGTTGAGGTGTTGACACGTGGCATAACTATATTTAGTTACAAGATGATTGATGATGGCGTTAATGAGATATCTTGAACACAAGAAATGACCAGAAAGAAACATGAAAAAAAAAAGAAAAAGAAGAAGAAAGATTCTGACGAAATCTATGGTGATCCGCGGTTATGCGGATCACCAATTATGTTTATGTGCCTGAAGAAAACATTGGCTGTAAGAGCCAGAGATGCGAAAATTGAATATACCTTTCTACTGGCACAGCATTTCCAAAGCTGCAGGGCAATAACACCCTGCAGCCACTTGAACTTGGTTGGATATCTATGATACAACGGGAGGAGGAGCAAGATACCAAGTCTGGCCTGTGAACGGTCCTTGTTCCAGCTGTCAAAGAAAAGAAGGCAAGGGAAATTGGGGCAAAATAAGTGATTTAGCTAAATGCATATGCACATAGTGAAAGTCACGTTCATAGTTTGTATGCCTACCCATTTTATTTGCCGTTATGTTTAAGTAATCCTCACTAGACAATTTATAACCCTTTTGAAACTAACCACTAATACCGGCACGAGCACTGACACTACACGAATCTATGTGGTGAAACGAAACTGTTCAACATCCATAAACATCCGTTACCCTCCCAAATAATGCGAGGTAACTCTGCAATTTTCAAAATTGACTTTTCTCTTCTTAAGACGTAATTTTAGGGTACTGGAAATGGTGGTGGAAAAAATTAAAGTTCAATGACCACTCCTGTCTGTGATATTTATGCACAAAAGGATGTAACTTGATAGATTTTCTCCAAATTACTGTCACAAAAGGAAGTAACTCATGCCTATAACTTTTAACCAATCAGCTGTGAGCTTTGAAACTGCTGCTCTACATTTATTTGGCAATCAGCCAATCAGAGAGTGCCACAAGTTATCCTGGATCTGTGCTGAGTGAGTGCTGTCCTGCCTGCAGGGTGAATGCAGTCAGTTTTTTTTTTTTTTTTGGGGGGGGGGGGGAAGCTATGTGTGTATGTGTCTCTCTGTGTTTGTCTGTTCGTATGTCTGTGTGTGAAATGTGTCAGTGTGTCTCTTTGTATATCTATGTCTGTATGTGTGTGCATGTGTGAGCCTGTGTGTCTGTATGTCTGTATGTATATATGTCTGTATATGTCTAAGTCTGTGTGTATGTAGTGTGTGAGTGTATGTGTTGGTCTGTTTATGTGTGTATCTGTGTGATATATGTGTACATGTGTATTGGTATTTGTTTACGGTGTGTCTGTCTGTGTGTCTATGACATATGTCTGTGTGTCTGTCTCTGTATGTTTGTGTCTGTTTGTATATGTATATGTGTATGTGTGTCAGAATGTGTTTGTGTCTGTCTGTCTGTCTATGTATGTAAGTCAGTCTATCTCTATTTGTCTGTTTGTGTGTGATGGAAATGCATGTTAATACATGTTCGATTTCTCATGCATATGAACACGTGTATGAACGTGCATGTGTTTAGCTGTTTGTTTTGTTGTATGTGTGCATACGTGTGTCTGTATGTATGTTTGTGTGTCTGTGTCTGTGTGTGCCATGTGTCTGTGTGTGCCTGTATATGTATGTGTACATGTGTATTGGTGTTTGTTTACGGTGTGTCTGTGTGTGTGTGTCTGTGACATGTGCCCGCGTGTCTGTCTCTGTATGTCTGTGACTGTATGTGTATATATGTATGTCTGTTTCTGTTTATGTGTGTCATGTGTCTGTATGTGTCTGTGTGTCTGAGTGTGTATCGGTGTTTGTATGTTTATCTGTGTGTCTGTCTGTCTCTATGTATGTCTGTGTATGTCTGTCTGTGTGTGATGAAAATTGCATGTTCATACATGTTCAATTCGTGCGTATGAACATGTGTCTGAACGTGCATGTGTTTAGGTGTGTTGTTATGTGTGTGTGCGTGAGTGTGTGTGTGTGTGTGTGTGTGCGTGTGTGTGTTACGTGTGTGTGTGTGTGTGTGTGTGCTGGTGTGTGTGTGGCGCCCGCGTGCCTGTGTGAGGGTTCAAATTTAAGGGACTTAGTGATGTTAATCGGTAAATAACTAGCTTTGCTCTAATAAGTATGCCTCTAAGTTTGCATTTGCAAGTATTTCATTCCTGCCGCGAAAAAATATTATATGTCAAAGGAAGACTTTTTTCATATTTAATAAGCTCATTCCATGGAGTTCTTTCCTTTCGTCATTGTCATCTGATGGCGTTGATGATACGATATATGATGTTACACAATATTTCAATCACATGAAGGATTTTAAAGCACATAATTACCGTGAATTTTCTCTTACAAGTATACACGATGCCTTACGAAGAAATTTTGCCAGTATGATGTCTGTGTGTGTGTCTGTTTGTGACATGTGCCCGTGTGTCTGTCTCTATATGTCTGTGTCTGTATGTGTATATGTGTATGTCTATTTCTGTTTATGTGTGTCATGTGTCTGTATGTGTCTGTGTGTCTGAGTGTGTATCGGTGTTTGTATGTTTATCTGTGTGTTTGTCTGTCTCTATGTATGTATGTGTATGTCTGTCTGTGTGTGATGGAAATGCATGTTCATACATGTTCAATTCGTGCGTATGAACATGTGTCTGAACGTGCAAGTGTTTAGGTGTTTGTTGTATGTGTGTGTGCGTGTGTGTGTGCGTGCGTGCGTGTATGTGTGTGTGCGTGTGTGTGTGTGTGTGTGTGTGCGTGTGTGGGTATGTGTGTGTGTGTGTGTGTGTGTGCGCGCGCGTGCGTGTGTGAGGGTTCAAATCTTAAGGACTTGGTGATGTTAATCGGTAAATAACTAGCTTTTGCTCTAATAAGTATGCCTCTAAGTTTGCATTTGCAAATATTTCATACCTGCCGGAAAAAGATATTAGGCCTATATGTCAAAGGAAGACTTTTTTTTCATATTTAATAAGCTCATTCCATGGAGTTCTTTCCTTTCGTCATTGTCATCTGATGGCGTTGATGATACGATATATGATGGTTACACAATATTTCAATCAGTGAAGGATTTTAAAGCACATAATTCCGTGGAATTTCTTTTTCAAGTATACATGATGCCTTACGAAGAAATTTTGCCAGTATGATATATTGCCGCTTGTCCGGCAGGAAGGCCCTAGCAAATTTTCACGGCAAAAGGGCGTTAACATTTAATTGTAAACTAACTTGTAAACCATTGGCTCTTTTCGCCTGAAATCAAATTCTGTTTCAAATATCAAATGATATATTTTTCAAATTAGAGAACATTTACTGGGGCCCTTCAGCCGGACAAGCGACGATTTTAGTTTTTATGAGTATTTACCATCATCCCCTATAGATTTGTTTTAAGATAGTTGGTCGATGATTGATACTTCGGTATAATATGATAATAAAAATTACACCATATCATGATAGCAAACGTACTGCTTTATGGAACCTGATCCACATAGTGTTGCCTTCGTCAATGCATACGTGACCGGCATTTCTTCTTCCAACTTTTTCAGATGTGTGCTCCATTCGAAATTGTCCAGTGATTGTAGGGAGAATTCTTCGCTCTTTTGCGTTGCCATCTTCAGCATTTCTGTACTTGTTATGCTTTGTACATGGCGTACAATTGCTTGTTGGGCTGCTCGGGACTGCTTACAGATCCTTGTTACCGATCTTTTGTACAAACTTCTGGAGAGGAGATCAGAAAGTGGCTTGATCGTCCGTGCCCGCAGCTTACGCTGAATATAAATTGAATAAAGTTAGTCAGTTGTTTAAGGTCAATGAAGTATTTTTGTGGATACGTGGAACCGTAATATTACATTCATACTTGCCAACCAGTAAGATTGTACCTGATTTAGTAAGATTTGTCATCATCCAGTCACTCTATATAATAAGATTTTCTAATACCTAAAAAAAAAAAAAGATTTCTTTTTTCTTTAGGAAAAATGGAAATTACACTTTTAATCTGTGATTTTTACAATTTTGTGAAGCAGTCTGATTTTTACCTTCACTTTATATAAGAATAAGATATGTGATCTGCATCAGTAAGATTTTCATTTCAAAAGGTTGTCAGGTTTGCATATCGTAGAAAGGGTGTTTCTGTCATGCCTCTCGACCTACAGACGATAGAAAAGCGTGATTTGTCAATGATTCATATTTTGCTCTGACAATGTCTACGACAGATGAGTGTAGAAAATGTGAAATGTTTCCTTATTCCTTCTCTTATTGCCAATTATCCATTCGTCTTATTCTATAGCCCTCTTACAATGGCGGCCTTCGGCATCAATAATTGTGTATATTTCAGATCACATCCACGTCATACATTCATTTTTGTTTTATTTTTTTAAATCAATCTATTTTCTATTATCTCACAAATTGTAACTCACATGGTGTAAATTATATTAACGAGTATCACGCATATCATATATGCATTTTACAGAATTATATTATCTCGATAGCATTATGTACATTAAAGCACAAGTTTACTTTTGCCGGTTGTTGTTTTTATGCCTCCGCCCCGTAAGGGAGCCGGAGGCATTATGTTTTCGGGTTGTCCGTCCGTACGTCCGTGCGTCCGTACGTCCGTGGGTCCGTGTGTCCGTGCGTCCACACTTTCTTGTGAACAAGATTACTGAAGTACCGCTGGAGGGATTTTGATGATACTTGGACCAAGGGTAGACCACTAGGCAAGGATGAATTAATTAGATTTTGGGACAAATCCGTCAAGGGTCAAAGGTCAAAGGTCAATGAACTTTGTCCTAAAGTGCCATTTACTGCCTATAACTCCAGTTAGGAGTGCTCACTGTTGATATAATTTGGTGGTTAGGTTAAGAAACAAAAGACAAATATTTTGGTAGAGTCACAGGGGTCAAAGGTCAATTTCAAGGGTCAAAGGTCAATGACCTTTGTCCCAAAATCGTGTTTTTGGCCTATAACTTCAGTTAGGAGTGATCACTGGTTGATATGTACTTTGGAGGTTAGATTCAAAACCAAAAGAAAAATATTTTGGTAGATTCACAGGGGTCACAGGTCAAGGTCAAGGGTCAAAGGTCTATGAACTTTGTCCTAAAATTTCATTTTCTGCTTATACGTTCAGTACGATGTGTTCACTGTTGTTGTAATTTGGTGGTTAGGTTCAAAACCGAAAGACAAATACTTTGGTAGAGTCACAGGGGTCAAAGGTCAAGGTCAAGTGTCAAAGGTCAATAAACTTTGTCCCAAAATGCTATTTTCTGCCTATAAAATCAGTAAAGAGTGCTCACTTTTGATTAGTTTGGTTGTTAGATTCAAAACCAAAAGACAAATATTTTGGTAGAGTCACAGGAGTCATCGGTCAGGGTCAAGGGTCAAAGGTCACTGAACTTTGTGTCAAACCTTCTTCAGTTCCATGTAGGAACTGTTGAAATTAGGTTGTTATCTCCTACATAGGGGGCGCACTGGGCGGAGGCATACCCATTGACTGCGCGCAGTCAAACTTTTCTAGTTTTTTTTTTTTTTCGTAAGTGATTGTAATTTTGTTGTAACAAAATGCTTTACTCATGTTTTCATGTTTTTCTTGAATAACTGGGCTCAGAGATGGGTTCGTTGTGATAACACCTTTGCTATAACAGTGTTCTTTATACCAAATTTTCATCATAGATGTCAATAATGATTTTGGGACTGGAACTTTTACTTCATTGTTTTAAAAAATTATGTTATGTAACCCTGTTGTTTATAACATTCTTGCCCTGTATAGGGAAATGGATACTTAAATGGGGGGAATAGGAAAGGCAGAGAGAAAAGGTCAAGTTTATGACATCTTTTTGGTCAACCATCAAGCAAACCATCAAGAATAACAGTTTTGGCAAATGATTCAACACACATTCAGTCCCATTGAGACTCTAAAATATGTTTGACATAGGCAGAATTTGAGTCCGGAATTTAATTTACAAGGAAAACTTCCTATTGACAAAACACAAAGCGAAGTGGGCCTGTCAAAAATATTGGAGATATGCTAGAATTTGTATGATTTATTTCTTGATAATTTGTTCTTGTCTTTCTTTCTTTTCTCAGGAGGTACGAGGGATCCCAGCTAAAAAGCCCCAGCCAGACTACTTCCTGTGATACTCTGCCACGCCCCTCTAGACAACAAAAGTTTTCTTCGAAGTAGAATATATCTTTTTACAATAGGAATCTATTTTTCCATTTCCATGGATGAAATCAAATTGTGAAAGGACCTTTGCCTATTTTGTCCATAAAAGATATAAAAAAAAGAAAAATATCAAATTGTCCATTTTTGCAATTCTTTTCAATTTTTTGCAAGTGGATGGATGGACATCACACTTCATCAGTACCAGTAGCTGTGATTAAGGTGCATCGGCAGGTCACATGGTCAATGATAATTGCACTCAATAGTGTACCTGTTCATGTCTAGGCCCAAGATTTCTTGACATGAGGTCTGTGGGAAATGGTGTTATAGACACATCAACTCATCTTCACCAGCTCAAAGCCCATTTTTCACCAGAATTTGGACAAATTGGACTGAAGCTGTGCTCTATAAGAAAGAAAATGAGGTTTGAGTGTCGACATGGCAACACGTTGTACTCCCCAACCTGTCGAGAAATGGGAATGCAGTGCTTTTTTACACAAGCGTTACATGCCTACCCATAGTGCAGTAAGCCATGTAAATATACCCACACAAAAGAGCATATTTGTGCCGTAAATTGTACAAACAGTTTTGAGGAGATCAGAGTGATCTACCGGACGCCATCATTGTACACTAGGATCATGGTATCTGGCACACCACATGGATTGTAGGGAAAGGACGTTGTGAGATACGGTTATGCGTTCTAGGACTACTCCCCTGGAGGACAACTCCCCGGGGACGACTCCCACTTGACAACTCCCCCAGAGGACAACTCCCCTGAAGGACTGCTCCTCCAGAGGACAACTCCCCCAAAGAACAACTTACTCGCCTGGAGGAGTCTAACAATGGATGATTTCAAGTTAGGCGTTGATGGTGTAAGAACACTAACACCGGCTATAACACCATACTTGAAGTCAGGCCTGGTGTTGGGGTTGACCTCGAAAATTATGACGTACTTCCTGTAGTTCGTGTTGATGCTGGTGCTGAATATCGTCTGCTGAACCGAGTACCGTGGCTGGTGTTTGTGATTTACGTGTAATTTTCCCATTCATCAACACTAAACCCTAGGGTTTAGGAAATGTGTGATTTCAAGTTCGGTGTTGGTGTTTGTGTTGGTCTTGTTATCGGCAGAGCTAACATGCGTGTGTTTGTGTTGGCTATGGAGAAGCTTCACCGTGCGACGCAAACCGCTGAAAGTACCTTTTCCCCTTAAAAATTTACATAATTCGCCAAATTGATATCTAACTTCCATTATAAGAATAGAGAAAAGTAACTTGCCTTTCAGATTCATACAAGTTTTGTGGCAGGCAGTATTAAGTTGGTGTCATTTTTGTAACATTAGTCAAAAATTTTGGCCATCGGCGTAACTTTCAGCCAACACCATGAATCACGCGTGACGTCACTCGGTGTTGTGCAATCAGTATCGTCTGCTTAAAGGCAAGGTTCACCCTAACGTCAAGTTGGATTTAATAAAAGCAGAATAATGAGAGAAACATATTAGTGAAAGTTTGGTGAAAATCCACCAAAGAATAACAGAGTTATGAAGGTTCAAAGTTTCAATTTTGTGACGTCATATGCGAGCAGTTCCCTATATCTCATGTTATATAAATTCCATAAATTACCATTTTTGTAATGTTTCATGATAATTGAATGGGGTTTTTTCATAGAACCCTATATGAAATAAGGTTTCTGATTATATATTGAATGCTCAAGTAAAATAATTTTCAAATGTCTGAGAAAACGGCACTTTTATGGAATTTATTTTATGACATATAAGGAGCTGCTCGCATGTGACGTCACAAAATTGAAACTTTGAACCTTCATAACTCTGTTATTCTTTGGTGGATTTTCGCCAAACTTTCACTAATATGTTTCTATCATTGTTCTGTTTTTATAAAAACCCTACTTGGTGTCAGGGTGAACCTTGCCTTTAAAAGAAAA
>JZLH01S0090522.1:0-11105 GCA_001188425.1 Eucidaris tribuloides | reverse complement strand
CACACACACACACACACACACACACACACACACACACACACACACANACACACACACACACACTAGACATTCACACACACACACACACACTCACTCACACACACACACACACACACACACACACACACTCACACAGACACACACACACATACATACACACACGCACACACACACAAACAAACACATACACACACACACATAAAATCTTCACGTACAGATATATCCACTTTTCACACACTGGCATGACAAAATTATCTTCATTTTAACGTGGTTTTGATTTAATTTTATTAAGTGTTGTATAAATATGTTGTCTATGCAAATCAAACTGTATTATGTATTATTTAATATATTCTATGTATTATGTTTCATTTAATTTTTACCTTGAAATGTATTTTTATGTAATTTGTGCAATTCTAACTTGTAAAGGGCCCCAACGAAAACCAGAAATTATTGTACTGATTTGGGCTACCCTTTTTAAATATATGAAATAAATAAATAAATAAATAAATAAATAAATATTCAGCTCTGTATTGTGAGGTTATAGCTTGTGTAGGTCATTCAAATCACCACTTTTGAATCAGCTGGATTTTGGATTCCCATGACCAGTGTGCACATGATCTGTAAATGACTACTGCCCATGAAACTTTTAATCTGAACTCTGTGTTTAGGGAAACGGATCGAATTTTGTAAATTTCCGATTAAATGCCTGTAATAATATTGACGCCCGCAAGTGAACACGCTGATTGATGCGTGCGCATACTGTTACGCGTGAATGCACATTTATTGCATCGCGTGTGTAATACTTACAGCCTGAAAGGAGAATGTTAGCGTTTGCTTTTTTACCAAGCAAAAGAAACAAATATAAAACACGTAGGATTAAAACTTTTATCGGTTTAATACAACACAATTACAGGTGACAAGATTTATTTTGAAAGATAAAAGAGCAGGAAATAGAAAACTCAACGAATGATCAGAAAATCATGGCCCTCAAGGACTCAACCCCCACTTTATAATAGCCAAATGCTAGTCTGTTACAGACGATTGGATTTCAATATAAGAAACGATCTCCATTGACCCCTGTCCGTGATTTCTCTTTCTTGGACTCCAAATGTCTAATAACAATAAAGCTCGTTCGCTGCTAGACTAAGGGGATCACACGAAAAGCGTTGTATTCAGTTCTGTATGGAAAAGTTGTAGCTTGTGTAGGCCATTCCAATCACCAGTTTTGAATCAGAATGAATTTAGATTTGACATGACGAGCGTGCATATCATCTGCAAATTACTATACTGCCTATGAAACTTTTCATCTGAATTCTGTGTTCAGGGATACGGATTGAGGTTCTTACTTTGATAAGTCATGGTATTGAATGACGACACTGGTGGACACAAAGACATACACACTCTGATTGATGCGCGCGCATACCGGTATCCATGAATGCACTTGTATTGCGTCGTATGTGTACTGCTCACTGGCTCAAAGCAGAATGTTTGCGTTGTCGTTTTGGCCAAAAATTTGAAAGAAATATACAATGCACAGTATTTCAAGTTTTATTGCTTTAATTTAAACATCCCAGGTGACAAATTGACTATTAAAGGTAAAAGAGCAGGACAAATGCAAATTAACGAATGATGGCGTCAATGACTCAAACCCCGGTAAGGCACACATTCTAATGATAAGCTAGCCATCCATTATCCTTGCTTAATGTAATTCGTCATGAAATGTCAAACTGTTGCAATTCCCTCTTCCAGTCACGATAACCTCCGAAACTTGGTTGTAGATGATTGTATATACAACTCAACATAAAAAAAAAAATCTCTACTCATGTGGAGTTTGTCTTCAATTACATCAACTGTTCGGCAAATCACCTTTGTGAGTATTTGTAATGTATGCGAATCTAAGTATCGAGTGTGTATATAGGCGTACTGTATTTACCTCGTTGAATACGTTTCTCACGTCTTGCTGTGGATGATAAAAACCTATTTCAATATATCTTGTGTTTTACATATTTCTAATACTCCACTGCTTATTTCATTTCAATGTCTATTTCATGGCGTACGCTATCTCGCTATATATGGACTCCTATTCTGTTTTTGCCGCCTTAAGTGACGTATAATTTCAGTCACGCTTCGTTTTAAGGCCCCTCGAAACTGTCGATTTGTCATGCTGTAGATCAAAGGGTTCAAGGACGAATTCAACATTGCAAACCATGCACTGAAGGTGTGTACTGAGAGAGGAATAGCATCTGGAGGTAAGAGCGCGGTTCCGAGGATAATACAACAGTATGGAAGCCAACAAATTATAAACGCCCCCATTACTACCAAGAGTGTTATGGAGGCTTTCGAGTCTTGTCGCATCTGATTAAATTTGTTCTGCAAACATTCGGATATTTTCCATTCCTATTTCGATAGAATCTGTTGTCGTACTGGTCTCGCTCGCTGGTCCAGGTCCAGGTTTGTTGCGACGGTTTGCGAGGTTCATCCGGGTATTTATTTGCTGACGATGTGCAGCTGCTACTCGAAAGATGTTCGCGTAGCTGAACGTCATCACTGATATCGGTAGTCCGATATTGAGCACAACGATCGTTATCGTAAAGGAGATATCGTCTGCCCAGTCCACGACACAGTTGTACTGGAATGAAGCATAGGTGAACCTTGACCAACCGAAGAAAGGCAGCAACCCCAAAAGAAGAGATTGAGTCCAAATCCAGACTAAAGCGCCAATTATTCTGGGAACTGATAGTTTTGCCCGGTAGTGGAATGGGTCAGTAATGGCGATATATCGGTCCAATGCAATTGCCGCTAACGTATTGATGCTGGTACAACATAACAATACAAATAAAAATCCGTTAATATTACACGCGGTATTGCCCAAAATCCATTCGTTATGGATAAAACTTATTATCCCAATCGTACATGGCAATGCGTTAAGAAAATCTGCAATAGCCAAATTAGCAATGAAAACAGATGTTTTGTTGTGAAGATCACGCTCACGTACAATGGCAACCAACACGAGAGTGTTCCCTAGTATATTAAGTACAACAATACACACCATCGATAAGGTAGGAACAACAATCTCCGCCAAAGTCCTGCCATCAGACGTTAAATTCTCATTAGTCTCATAGGTTGCCACCGACACATTCTGAATAATCTCGTCCATTTTTCGTTGCGGATTCTCCAATTTCTGACGCAACCAATGAGTCTACAAAGTTCGCGTCAATCAGAAAGACATTTAATTCATTCGCGATTTGTCCAAAGTCGTTATATCAAGCATCCAACGGGAAATTGAATTCGTATCTTTTGATGTGAGGCTGTCGTCTTGACAATTATTATAACAGAACAAACATGTTACAGTTCACATCAAACAACATTGAATTAATTTGTTACGCAAAGTTGTGTTTATTGTACTATTTTCTTACGCTTACAGCGATTCCTTACCATTGTCTGCATTTTTCATGACTTGGTGACCAAGGTTTTTATTTCGGTATTTCTCTTTTTTGGATGAAACATCAATCAAACCACGCTGGATATTGTACGGCAATCGTGTAAATCAGGATGATTTGTCTTGTTTGGCGCGGTCATCCAAATATAGATCAAAAGGTATTTGTTTTGCTACCCTGTCCTCACTCTTGAAGTTTTTCTTTCAAACATCTTGCTGCTGGTCTAAGGTTTTAATATCGTGTTCGGTACTTTTGCAACATAGTCCAAGTTCCCGGGTCCAAGTGACCAGGTCTTCGTGAATAGAGGCGGTGTAGACATCAACCACAAAGTTTCCGAACAGATTCACAGATAATAACGACTTCTGGTTTGTTTTTCCCCTGAGGAAGTACTCTGGTTTAATAAGCTACGTAACATGCCTGATGCCAAGCATTGGTGCAAAGACTGTAGTGTTCCACATCCAAGGCGTCATTTTCTTCGAGAATATCAGGAAGCACCCAGAGTGGTCTGCGAAACAGTCAACAGAGTCGAAGTCTATATACGTTTACCAATGCTCGTATAAATCACTAATGATCACGAAAATACAAGGTTTACTTCCTTAATGACGATATGTTTTAAATGTCACAAGGCGCCAGCGGCGTATCCGTGATCGTTAAGGATTGGAGTCAATGGGGGTTATTCTTTGACGACGCACAGTGCTTAGACGGTTCAAGACTTTTTACAAACCAATTTCTACTTGAACATTAAAGAGCATATCAAGACACAGAAACTTTTTAAATTCACATTTTACGTACAATGTCAATAAGAGAAGTCCAGGAGTCCTAAAAACACCAGCATACTAAATGTTTTCTTTTTTTTTTTTAGTCAGAGGGGTGGTTCATTCCCTTGCCCAATCCATCCATTCATGAGGTTGGTTGCTAGAGGTATTTTTTGGTGTCGCTACAGTGGCAGTATACTTATACTGATGTGCTTTAGCGGGGAATTGGGCACTGCAGGATATAATGGGTCCATATTTCCAGTCACTTCCCCCTTAACTACCCCTCCCTCCTCCGCCTAACCGATGACGTCATTACCCGCAAGTTGGTATCCAGTTATAGTAAACATATCAGTTCATAGTTTTTTTCTTTCCACATACGTGAAATTGTAGATTTTGATTTCACAGAATAAATTGCGTGGTACGGACTATTGCATACCGATTACTGAATGTACAGAAAACTGTTCAACGACTAGCTTGCAAAGATGTAAGTGTTTAGGAGGTGTCCGAGTGATATGTTTCATATATTTTTCAGTTATTATTAATCGGAAAGGTAAGGAGATGTCCTTTATTACGAAGCAATTTTTAGAGAATAAGTAATGATGTGAGCTCATTGTTTCGTAGGTTTCATGACATTTGCTCGACGACAGTTGCTCCGGTGTGTATTGCATACATAAACCCCAGCAATAAATGTAACTCCATGCTTACCTTATATTCCAAACTAGAAACCTAATAGCAACCCTTAACCCTATTTTGTTGTTTTCTGAGATATCACACCGGAGCAACTGTGTCCAGAACAAATGTTGCGGGTCATCTGTAATAATAGGTTATAAATAACAACTTTCCCCAGTCATTAAATTGGATCCATTGGAAGAAAAATCCACAGAGTGAAAGACTGAGAGAATGTATGAGTACTTTATTTATGTCATATTGTTAGAAATGTTATAAAGTTAAAGTCACCTGTGTCCTTTTGTAGATCGCAAAGCTGTCATCGTTTATTCCATAGCAGAGCAACTCTCCATTTGCTCTGAATACTTAGTATGCGTTTTCCGAAATTATATTTTCTGTTACCTTATTACATTATAAAGCGCATATACTCGTCTTAGCACAGCGGCACTTATATACCCAGAGAAATAGCCAGAATTTATTTGACAAAAATGACCAGGTGTCCTGTTATGATATTTGGGTGAACATCTCTTGACATATTTGAAAGGTAATTTGTTGAGTGTCGTGAGTGGTGAAACGTGACGTCAGAGGTCAATGACCTCTAATTTGACCCATAATACCTATATGTTCGGGTTTCTGCCTATACAGTGTGTCCCAGAAAAAAGGAAACCGAGATTGATGGAAATTTTTTTACATGTTAATAACAAAAATGATCCAAATATCGTACATAGTTGGAAAGCATATTTTCTCTTCTTTAATTTGATACCAGTCTCAGTGATTTCCGTTCACGCATGACTGAGCAAAAACAATTAGAATAGACACAGGTATAAATTAATTTGCACGAGCAAATTTGAAATTCAAACTGTCACGCTTGAATGTATTCAGAATATCTTCGATATTGAAGGATATCACTAAAAAGCCTATCTTATCTTCTTTCGTATGATACCTCATTTATGAAAAAGGGATCGATGCATGACGTGGGAAAGACAATTTGAAAATGATGCTTGTTTTCAGAAATGTTCCAAAATGCATACTCTGCTTTCTGGATTTGGCAGCCAGCACCCAACGAAATTACGCCTATTGTTTGTGCCGAAGCAAGATATTGTGTGAAGTCAGCTGTGCGTGAACGCTTTTGTTAGTCAGCGTTCAAGCAGCTAAAAATGCATTCATTCTGAAAAATCACGCTAAAACAGGCATGTTTTTAATTTTACTCGTTCTCCGTCATACGTTATTCAATCTTTTACGCATGAGGTGTCAGATTAAAAGAAGAAATATTGAATATTTATGTCATGCTTTTATTTCTTAAAAATAATTACATTTACTACCCGAAAATGCACTCAAACATGGAATTTGTGCGCTGCAAATGAAATTTGGTAGCATCAATATTTATTGTTTTAATTCAATCATGCGTGAGCAAAGAATAATATGTTGTGTATCAAATGAAAGAAGAGAAACACAGCTTTACAAACATACCTAATTCATCTAAGATATTGTTTATTACGATGGAATATTTTTGCCATGAAATCCGGTTTCCTTTTTTCTGGGACACACTGTATTTCCTGAACAGGTCACCAAATTTTTACGCCTGTGGTGTCTAAGGAAAGATATTGAAAAAATATCTATACAACAAAATTCATTGTGATGAGATTTGATCATGTTAAATTCCCCATTTTTGACTAAAAACTCAAAATGTTCAGATTTTTTTTTGTACAAATTGGCCTGAAATAAAACGAATTATTTAATCACACGGTTTTGGTTTGAATACGATTTTACATTTCAAAACTTTTCCATAATATATTGCAAAAGATGACCAAAATGTCTGTCAGCAGGTCAAGCCGTAATTGCAAAGGGCCAATAAAGTTCAATGACCTCTAAATTCACATAATTTCCCCTTATATTGGTTTTCCTATAATAAATCTTAAACGGATCAGATGCATGGTTTTCCACATATTGGACGTCAAATGAAAGATATCGCTAATATCAGCCCAATGATATTCATTGTGAGCACATTTGAAAAATTCAAAGCCCTTATTTGGGGCCAAAACTCTCAAATTTTCATATTTTTTTTTTTAGATTTTGGTACAAATTGGTCTGAAATTAAAGTAAAAAAAAATACTAAAACGCTTTTGGTTTTGCATACGATTCACACCTCAAAAACTTTCCCAAAATATGTACTAAAAGATGACTAAAATGTATGTCAGCAGGTCAAGTCGCCCTTGCACAAGGTCACTAAAAGTTCAATGACCCCCAAATTACATAATTTCTCCTTATATTGGTTTTCCTATAATAAATATGAAACGGAAACGTGGTTTTTCAAATAATGGATGCCAAATGAAAGATATTACTAATATATGTCCAATGATATCCATTGGAGGGAAATTTGAAAAAAAAAATCAGAGCCCTCAGTGTGGGCTAAAACTCTCAAATATTCACATTTTTCGGATTTTGGTACAACTTGGCCTAAAATTAAAATTAAAATATGCTGAAACGCTTTTAGTTTTGCTTAAGTTTTTTACCTTAAATACTAAAAGATGAGCAAGCTCATTAGAAGTTCAATGACCTCTAAATTAACATAATTTCCCGTTATTGGTTTATAGCATAATAATTCCTGTACAGATAGGTAGATTTTCACGTAAGTATTGTCAAATAAAACATGTTTAGAATGCCTATCGAATGATATACAGTTTGATAAAATTAAACTTTTCTCATAATATATATTAAAAGAAGACCCAAAAAGTATATGGTGAATGGTCAAGCCGTCCTTGAGGAAGGTAATTAAAAGTTCATTGACCTTTAAATTCACATTACATCGTTTCTCTTGTTATTGATTTTCAGCACAAACTGTGTGAAGACATACCTTGAATTTTATGTTATATTGACGAGATCAATAAATGATTAAAACCTCATTTACGGCACAAACCTCCTGGTTTAAACATTTTTTCAAACTGTCCTAAACCAAAAGATCCAAGTTACGAAAAAAATTATACTTGATGATTGTAATAAAGAAAACAATTCTAGTATATGCACTAATAGATCGAATAACGATTGGGGCCCAAACACATGTACTGACTTAAACCCAATATTATGCAAAACGATATATTCTTTTACTTTTCAACAGTTTCTTTAAAAGTATTTCACATGACATAAAACACTTTACATGTATTATTGTTATATCAGTTGTTTCCAGCCAACATCGTCATTATCATTACCACCACAACCACCATCATCATCATCATCATCATCATCATCATCATCATCATCATCATCATCATCGTCATCATCATCATCATCATCCATCATCATCATCATCACCATTATTATTATCGCCATTACGATTAGCACTCTCTCCACTCCCTCATATCTTCCACACGAGTTTTTGTATGCATATGCAAGTACGACTTTATTTGATAAGTTCATATAGTTTTTTTTTTATTGGAAATAAAACACTTTCTCTTTAATCTTCGTTTTCTTGAATATAACATAAACGTTCAGAAAATGTCCTCTTACACGTCCATTGTTTTAAAACCAAGAGTTTTAAATGATATTTTTTGAAATAATATACTTTTAATATACCCCATTTCCTTGGTCTCTAACTTAATGCATAGTGTGGTTTCAAACTCTAGCGTTGTATAAATTATTTGGAAAGGAATATAATTGCATCGACATTCCACTTCCTTCAATTTCTACATATGAAAATTACTGCATCACCAATAATCCTATGAATCATGTAATAGGGAAATAGTACTTTTTTCCACACTTACACTATTTACTTTGAATTAAAACCTTATAGTTACTAATAAGATAATTTGTAGTTCTTTCTCAGCTTTTGCCCCCCTCCCCATCCGAAAAATGGGTCGCCCCCCCCCCCTGTTTCACGTTGATACAAGCAATGGTTAAAGTAAAAACCATGTAATCATGTAATGGGGAAATAGTACTTTTTTAGTAGTTTTTTTTCCACACTCACACGACTATTTACTTTGAATTAAAACCTTATAGTCACTAATAAGATAATTTATAGTTCTTTCTCAGCTCCCCCCCCCAAAAAAAGCAAAAAATTGGGTCGACGCCCCTGTTTCATATTGATACAAGCAATGGTTAAAGTAATAGAAATATGACTTCCACAATAACGTGACATTGACAGAGAGAGAAGAAGAGTAAACTTATGCCAAAATAATTCATCAAACAGTGCTCAAAAGTCCGAAGTGATATTTTGGCCTTAGCATTACTTGCAAGTGGTATCTGTATTGCTCGAAGAATAATACGTATTGGCTAATAAGCTCAAATCACTTGTGACATACATGTACGTATGTTCATGAGAAATGAAAATTTACGATGATTCTGCGCTCTCGCTCGCGTCGTTCGCGCATAAATATGTGTATACTGTTTTGAAAGTTTTACTCTACGGCCTATAGCTTCCTTATAAGTATTGACACTCCTTTTCTGACTGATTCATCTATAAGTCATGAGCTCTTCGTTCGAATATGTAAAATCTCCACTTTCGTTAGTCTCTTCCTTGATTCAACAAACTAATCCATGACCAATTGGGTGAAAACTGTCTTATAATGACTAGAAGATGAAATAAATGTAAGAACATGGCTTAGAATAACACTGCATAATACCTAGATGAGTCAAATAAACAAAGAATATTAGTGTTACAGAATAAAACGCTTTTTGTGTGTGCACACTAAGAAATTAGGGTTCAAAATTGAACCTCCAGGGGTGATACAATAGCAGCACCCCATGGGGTTCAAAATTTGAACCCCTGTCTGGGGTTCAATTTTGCACCCTAACATGGGGTGCATTATTGCACCTTCCAGGTTCAAAACCGCACCCCACGGGGTTCAATTTTGGAAGTTTATTGCACCATATACGTTCATAATTGAACCTCTGGGGGTTCATTTTTCCACCCCAAGGGGTTAAGTTTTGCACCTTTTCGGCTCAAAATTGAACCTTTTTGGGTTCATTTATGCTCCCTGGGGTTTACTTTCCCACCCACCCGGGTTGATTTCTGCACCTTTAAGGTTCAAAAGTGAACCTTTTGGGGTATATTTATGCACCCTGGCGGTTTAATTTTCAACCCAAGCAGGTTAATTTTTGCACCTTTTGGGTTCAAAATTTAACCCTTTCGGGTATATTTGTGCACCCTGGGGGTTTAATTTTCAACACAAATAATGTGCATTCTTAGGCTTAGTTTGAGTGCCTAAATAGGTGCAATTTTAAAGAGAAATGCAGATTAAATTGACCTAGCTGTATTAAATGTGCACAGGCTTTACTGGTTTCTAACTTTGACCCTCTTTGACAGTACACAGAAAGTCACACAGACACATTTGTATTTATGCATGATGTATATAAAAATATAGACAGTTTATTTCTGAGTAACAATAGAATAATAGTCACACATACTTGCACTCAGCAAGAATAGTGGTATAAAAGTACAAGTAACTCCAAAACAAACAAAAAAATCTGTACAATATTACAGGTACAAAATCGCTAAGCATCTATGCCTGTAGGTATGAAGTAACTGTAACTTAAAATATTACATCAAACATCCATAACACATACCCTTTGCACGAAAGACATATTTATTGTAACTTAATGCACAGCTTACATGAATGGAAAAAAAAAAACCTGGTTAGCAAGACAGCTACGAAGAGAAAGAAAATTGTAAATTAGGTTCTTAAAGCCATAGGCTAACATTGTGGAGCTTAAAGTCCAAGTTTAGTTTTGGGGATTTTTTTTTTTTAATTTAAAAAGCCTCATACCCAAAGGTCATATCACACCAAAAACAGATTCTGAATGTCTTTCGTTTTTTTTTTTTTAAATTTAATTATTGGAACTTCTCGGGGGCAGATATTTACTAAATTTTACATTATAGCATCCAAAGGGTTAATACAGTATTAAGGTAATCCGAGTTATACCTCATCAGAAAGAGCAGATTCTGTTCTTTCTGATAAAAGAGTTTTCATTAATTAAAAAAAAATACGAAAGACATTCAGAATCTGTTATTGGTGTGATATGACCTTTGGGCTTAAAGCTTTCAAATTAAAAACAAAATCCCTAAAACTAAACTTGGGCTTAAAAAAAAAAATCAAAACTGTGATACCTGACGTACATAGTAATGCTTAATTGGACAAATAAACAAGCTAGAAAACAAAAGTTTGGCAAGTTATGCTGCCACTCGTAAGATATACATGATTGAACAATTTGCACTCCGGTGGATGATGAAATAGTCTATATCTGCATACAGTAA
>JZLH01S0090514.1:8588-19572 GCA_001188425.1 Eucidaris tribuloides | reverse complement strand
CCACAACCACCACCCCAACCAACACCCCACCCCAATTGCTGTAGTATTACTTTTAAACAAATAAAAGTATCGCAAAGAAATTATACATATTTAATCGTCCAAGTCGATCAATCAATGTCCAAGTTGACCCCATCAAAATTCGGGAGAGCTTATTCAAATGACTTGTATCCTTCAGTTATTGTAACAGCTATTTGAAAGAGTTGCATGGAGGGCTTTTACCCCGAATTGTTACACAATTCATCAAAATTAAAAGTTCAGTGGCCTGGACGTTTGGC
This sequence comes from Eucidaris tribuloides, assembly GCA_001188425.1. Taxonomy (NCBI): domain Eukaryota; kingdom Metazoa; phylum Echinodermata; class Echinoidea; order Cidaroida; family Cidaridae; genus Eucidaris; species Eucidaris tribuloides. The sequence continues at coordinate 19,297 of JZLH01S0090514.1, read as the reverse complement.
GTATTATTATTTACCTTAAAATAGAAAAGAAGCTAAGCTTCGTAATGAATTTCATTCAGCCTGGAGCAAATCATCGTTAAGTTGCATTTAACTTACCCAGAAGAAGCGTTTTACGTCTTATGGTTACATAAAAGCCCTGCTACTTTTTCAGAGTGACGATCACAAGCTATAGGACTTGTTATGCCTTTTTACTTAAAATCCGTCCACGAGAACAGATCCCTGTAAGTATTTTGAACGAGTTTAACCTTCGTTGACTTCGGTCGAGTGCATCTTTAAGTTTTGCCGAAACATCAAACGACATGGACCCTGGGCGAATGGAGAACAGCTGTTTGAGGTCACTGTACTTTTTTAGCGCGGTTAAACTTCAAACAAAACTTGTTTGTCGCTTACCTTCGATATAGGCTGACGATTGGAAACAAACAACGATAGTCTACCCGTTTTCGTTAGGGTTGTACCGATTGACACTACTGGCCGGATCGATTGCGCTCATTGCGCAAAGATGCCATACTTGCGGTGGCAGTTGAAGGTAAGCGGCCTGGCACCCGTTTCTGAACAACAGGTCGTTCGTTATGACATAACAGTTTTTCTTCATCTTGCGGCATAAAATTTATGGTGTTAAATTAAACACCCACAGCAATACTCAATGATTAAAAAGACCAGAAGAAGTGTTTAATTGCACAGCTTTTATATCATTTAAAAAATTTACAACTACTTTTAATATGTATTATCATTTACAACTACTTTTAATATGTATTATCATTTAAATGAATATACACTATGTGGACGTTCAAGTTGTATGTATTACTTTATATCATTTCTGATTATATCTTGTAATGTATACTTATGTATTCTGTTGTTGAAATACGAAATAAAACAAATCAAATCAAAATCAAATCAAATCAATATCAAGAGTATACATTTATCGCCAAGTATGTTGGAAATTAATTACTAATCTATATTGAACAACAAACTGGGTGTCCAATTTGATACTGCAAAATTGGCAGTGTATAATATATATTGAAATACGGCAACACCGTCAACATATTTTCGATGTTAAAGTATTTACAGATATATCACTCGTACTGTACGTTTGTATGTTATTAACCTTTCCAGTTATGTATGCATGCTCTTATGCATGTATGTATGCATGTACTTGTGTATGTGTATGTATGTATGTATGTACTTGTGTATGCATGTATGTATATGTGTGTGTATGTATGTACTTGTGACTTGTATGATGTATGTATGTACTTGTGTATGTATGTATGTATGTATGTATGTATGTATGTATGCGTGTGTGTGTACTTGTGGATGTATGTATGATGTATGTATGTACGGTATGTATGCATGCATGTATGTATACATGTATCCATGCATTCTTCATTTACGTTTACGTGTTATGTTATTGTTGTTATTTAAAATTTTACATTTCAATTATGTTACATCTAATACGCACTCTGTTACCCTCCCAATAGAGATACAGACATAGAGTCAAAATTCAACATTATACCTTCCCTTAAAATAGAAGAATTGATAAAGAAGGAAGACGAAAAAAAATAACAGAAAACGAAATCGCATTTCAACATTTGTATAAAAAAACGATTTTCAAATTGTAATGGTAATGCAATTAACCATGACGTTCGCTAATATGTTTCATCGGTTATGCATGAAGTTATATAACACGCTTTACGATTACGAAAGACTTTGCCATTTATTGCGTAATAATCCTGCAATGAAAAATGTATTGACTACATATAAGTTCGGTCGATTTACTCTCTCCAACAGGCACATCATACCAAATTGCAAACTTATCCACTAAGAAATAAAGTCCCCAGGGAGGTTGTCGCAACTTGGCTAGGAATAATCTATGTCACCGAGTAAAGTACGGAGGTGTAGCGCTAGTCTGGATTCCAGGCGCTAGATGTAACCTTACTCGAGGATTTCTGCTCTCATTGACAATCCACTTGCAATGTACGTATCAGAGACCGCTCACAGCATCCTAACACGGCTACATGCGACGTTGACGTCGTTATTCTCAAGGTTCGTTTTTTTTCATGGTTCGTTATACCGAAGGATCAAATACAACGCAATTCGGAACCCGAGCCCTCAGGCACAGATATTGTGGACATTTTTGTGTTCGGAATAATGAACCCTCGGAAAAACACTTCATCCGTCAACACATGCACAGCTTTACTGGTGTGGTTTTCTGATGCAGTAATCATTGATAAGCAGTTGTTCAGTTTTCAGTTGATAATATAATACTATAGGCCCCTAAGGCCCTCCTTACGCATTGTTGGTATTGTGCGCTATATATATGGGCATGCGCGATGATTGATCGCAAGCTATAGCCTTTTATAACTAGCGTAGATTGTACAAAACATCTCATACAGTACGAGCAGCATGTCCCTGCTGGAAATAAAAGACACAATGTCGCCATATTGTATTTACATAGTGAATACTGTGTGGAAACACTGCAATACGTTGTGAATTTTTTAAAGAGTGACACTGTGATCACTGTGCGCTCATAGAGTTTACACTGTGATCACTGAGTGCTCATGGAGTTCACACTGTGTTCACAGCGAGTTTTAGTTTCCTGCAGGGCTACGACATACCAAACATGAAATAACCGGCACCGACGGGTACCCCGCGCGTATCCCGCGTGTTGTTGTGCGCAGACAACGCTGTGGGAATACTACGTGCGAGCTATACGCGGATACACGAGGGTAAACATTTGTGACCGGTCCTATGTAATAAATAACGTCTGGCAGCCAGACTAGAGCCGTACGTGATCTACCAGTCCACGTGGTGTATCAAAAAGTAGAATGGTAATCTCTTCAAAGCCGATTCGGATGGCTCGCTCCACGTGGTTGTGGCTGCACTCAGCCTACCTTCTTCGAAATAGTACATTCACCCTTTCGGCTGCTGCCTGCAGTAACGGCCAGGTAAGTCGAGCTGCGGGAATTCCTGAACTGTCGAGAATTAACCCAACTATAACCCACACATCACACGGTCCACCGGACACGGTTTTGTTGAGAGAGACAACTCGCCGTTACGCCGTTACACCCATCATTAACTTGACCCATTATTCGAATGAACTCATCATAGACCGATTTCGTACGATTTCGTAAACAACGCGAACAATACGCGGCCTTTCGACATTAATACAAATCATTAATGCGTTCGAATGGCAAAGGCCAACATGACGTGTACCAGTGCTTAGATTCTGAATGGTGCTTAATTTGTTGCTTCCTAGAACCAAATTACCCCGTGTTAACCCTTTAGCGATTAAAGCAACATAGGAAACAATTGGTTAAGCGAAGTGGTTGCAAGACTGACGTCATTTCAATTCGAAATACATGTACTGGTTTTGTGTGGTACGTGTCCCTTACATCTTGACGTGGTAGGCGAGTGTTAAGAAAAGATCGGAGAAGACGTGCTTCAAGACTGCGGTTCCCAATAACAATATCTGGCTTTGCGTGTCATGTTCTTGCCAAAGGACACGAATGGCATATAAACAGACATATCATTGAAAGCAATGAACACAAACCAAGGTAAAACTTCGTGACGTCGTGCAAAAATGCAAGTCATATAAACAATTTCAAGGAAAATTTCATTCATCGTTTTCCCCTTTTTTCTTAAGTTACCCACAAAACTTATCAATCATTTATCTTTTCAAATACCAGTCATAACTAAACATGATTTTGTTTCATTCGAACATTGATTATGTGATTGGTGTATATTTCGTAAAGTTACATTTAAAGCCAGGCAATTTGCTCACTAGTTGCCAATAAGCAAATTTTAATTTCCTAAAAACTTATTCTAACTTGACCTATCGAATGAGTCATTATTTGTCGCTTTTAGGACATACTAACCACTTCATTCCTAGCCCATCCACAGTGGAAGCGGCGGGGGGGGGGGGGGTTAGGGGGACTTGACCATTATCATTCATCGTGCATGTATAGGTGTCATGTTAATGTGTCACTTATTTACAAAAAAAGAAGAAAATACGACGTGTAAAGCTGTCTTAACACTAATGAGCAAAAATAAGAATGAAATAATGCAGATGCTGAAAACCATTCTTGAAATATCCCGTGTTTGGTTTTATTTCAACAAGTATGAAACCCCTGAGGCAAATACGCTTTAATGATAGTTGCCTTTATTTTGAAATTTAGAGGAAAGTGTCTAATATGAGTTTAGGGAAAAGTTATAACATAAACGATGGTACTTACAAATACGTTCATGTAAAAAAAAAAAAAAAAACCTACGGTCATTGGCTTCACCGTGCATGAATGTGTTATTTTTTAAATCGTCATCTTTACACACTAAGAAAACATAGGTTCAACTTTGCACCTTTAACGGTACAGACCAATGTCACACTGGGTGCACCTTTACGGGTGCAACTTTGCACCGTTCAGATCTTTAAAGGTGCACAGTCGCATCTTTACAGGTGCTCTCCGTGTGACAGTGCTAAAGGTACAAATTTTAAGCTTTTTTCGAAGGGTGTACGCTATAACGTTTAAGACAAATAAGGTGTGATCGTGGTTAATTCTCCGTTGATCGAGAGGTAGAATGAGGTTACATTTTCATTTTTGTAATGAGATATGATTGGCCAATTAGTAGGATACTTGTCATAATTGATACTTCATTTATATTCTCACTTCAGAACAGGTTTGGCCAGACTTAGAAATGAGTGCTTCTACGTTTAATTTAAACCGCAAATCTTAAAAGGAAACACACCATTTTTAAAACAAGAGGAAGAAACAAACACAAATATCACATCACGGGTTAAATCGCAATCCCTTCCTTCTCAGCGTTATAAATGACAATGATATATCAAACATTTTTACGAAGAGTTCAGGAAATAAGCATTCGAATCTTGGAGGATAAAAATTATCACTTTAAATTTAGTGTCTTGATTAGATGATCTGATCTTTTGACTACAACTAATTTCGCATAATTAAATGTTCAGTTTCAAAGGACATTTCATCGCATTCTGTATAATCACTTGCGATAGGTCATACAAGTACTTACAAATAATTATTCATGAACGATACATCATGCACATCAATTAACTATAAGCAGATAAGTATTTGTTTTACTCAACCATAACTTTTCATTTTGCTTTGTAAAAAAAACCCATGCCTATTTGTCAGAATTTGTATAAAAAGGGCGCTCTCTCAGATTACCACGACCAATGACCTTCGAGCTTAATCATAAATTAATACTATATACTTACATGATAGATTGTGATATTTTTTCAGGGAAAATATTAAATCGCGGAAGTGGTTAGATAATTAATGCGGTGAGAAAGAGATCGCGAGTATGCAATAATGTAGGGAACTTCATGCCTATGATAGGGACGCGGGCATTGGATGGATCTGGTCTAACGTTGAAGATTTGCATTGAGAAATGGTAAACGAGTGAAACGGTACACTCGTCAAGGAGTGAATGCGAACATAGAGTGAATTTAGAGTGAACTTCTATGTTTTTCACTCATTTTGGAGTGACTTCAGAAGTTCAGAGTGATCACTGAGGTCACTACAAAATGAGCGGCAACACACAAGTTCACTCCAAATTCACGTTGATTTCACTCTTTTCACATTCACTCTAAATTCACTCTTTTTCATATTCACTCCTTGAAGATTGAAGTTTCACTTCTGTTTTTCTTATGACAGTTGAGACGGGAGTGTGATTTATTGGGGTAGGTCTTATGACAAAATGTTCACTGAAATGTATATTCTATTTGAAATTTTTTATTTTACCCCAGAGTTTAAAAGCCTCATGTCAAATATACTGGAATAGGACGAATCTTCACGAGCGCTCACCTCAATGGTAATTGCGTTTTACCTTCATTTTTACGTAAGATCTTTGCAAAATTCTTTACTCTCATCTAGTGAAAATCGTTGTCCATTTAATCCATCGTTTTGCCAAAATATCTAATCATTACCGGTTGTAAACCGATGATATTTGCTTTAAAACTAATCATGTCAACGTCACAGCACATCTACGTGGTATGGGAATTTCCCGAGAAATTTTTATATATCACATGTCGTGCTTCTGTAACAAATTTAGGCGTGATTTTATGGATGTAAACTTATGTTTGATCCGCTATTTTTTCGGGAAAGTGTCGTTGCATTTTCATGATTTTACGTCAGTATGCAACAATTTAATTAGCCATAAAGATTATATAGTACATAGAGTAGGGCAAAAGAGGACAGTTTTGAATGCTATAAGTCATTTTCCAGAGTAGAGTAATACTGCTTGGGATATCGTGACGTGTTCACTTTAAATAAATTTCGGTACCAGGCCGGTAGAGTTTAGTTTTTGACGTCTGTTTAGTGTATCAATCCAAATTGATACTAGATTCGATTTGGGTAGTCTACAGTAACAAAACTGAGCGGTATCAGAAGCATAGGCTAAACGAAGATTAACCTGAAATTTGTGGCATTTTTGGGTACATTTCGGCAAAGGGAAAAACCACAAGTCTGCCCTTAGCGTAAACTGAACACCAAAAACGAGGCTTTGATATCAAAAGCACCGTGCTCTTTCAATTTTTATTGTAATGGGTTACAATTGGATAATTGGTGTTTTCAACTCTAAACGTACTTCAAATACTTCGATAACAAGGCACGTTTGACCTCTGTGAAGTAAGGCGGGTGAAAAAAGAATATGATATAAATGCAACCTTCAGTACCTATTGTATGCCGTGCACATAAAACGGGAGACCCAAAGGAGTTGACAAAATAAAAGTACAGTGACCTTACTAAAAGGGAGAGTATACGGTTGAGAGAGCAGTACATGCCACACGCAACGCGCACGAAGCTTGTACTTGTTCGATATGGGTTAAGCTGAACCCAAAATACGGCTTTCCCTTTTACTGGATTAAGAGAAAAAAGCAAGGCCACTACTTCCATTACTATATCTGTAAGTACACCTCATCACCATGATCACAATCTTCGGCAAGGCGTAAACTTGTTTTCAGTTTCTATTTTATAAGCGATTTGCAAAAGTACACTGCCCCGAGAAAGTTCTTCAGTCGGTGCCAGTTCGACTCAAAGACAGCATTATTACGTAATGCTTTTTCAGATAGCGCACTTTGACTGATTCGTCCTCTGTGAAGTAGACCGAACGTAAGAAAGGCTGAACAAGAGAAAAACCGATTTAAGAAACCGATTTAAGACAAGGGGCGTGGTTGGAAGAATAGAGTGTAGAAAGCTGCGTATCATCCATATCTTGCCTTGGGCAACGATGAACCTCCAACCACGACAAATATGTACGGAGGTTAATTTATTTGTCGACGGAGTAACAGTTTCAAGGTATACACTCTTTGATATTTCACATCCAGAGCCCTTATTCAGAATGTAGGAAGACTTTAAAATTTGAAAAAAAAGAAACACACATGAATTCACGATATACTATGTATGTATGTATGTATGCATGTATGTATGTATGTATGTATGTATGTATGTATGTATGTATGTACTTATTTATTTATTAATTTATTGATTGATTTATCTATTTATTTATGTATTTAGTTATTTTTACTTTGATATAAGAAGAAATGGCTAATTGTTCCAGTGGCAATCTCACCTCGGCTGTGACGAAATGGGTGACGAAAATGACGAAAAGTTTTCACTGGAATGCTGAGATGATAAAAAAGTATAATTTTCGACATAAGGTCTTTCCGTGTATGCAGACCAATAAATACTTGAGACAATGTAATGTATTGATGAACAAAGTAAGCTGGAGGTAAACACAATATATCAATCCTTTCAATAACACCTTCAGAACGCTGGTTAAAATTCACCGGTGTTTCATTGTTATCGCATACAGAATTGTTTCGATACGGTGTTCTCGATTTATATGTTTGAAGAAAATGTTCTGTCTGATTATCGGAACAGAACAGGGTAATTACAATAAAAAAATAAATAAATAAATTTGACGTCCCTGTGACCTACCGTTGCTGTAAGGCCTATTGCAAATGCGTTTTATTCGTTTGATATCTGATCCGTAAATAATACAACAGTTTTCATATTTTTTTAGATGCAACTTATCACCTAGATCTGTTATGCAAAAGTGCGGATACGTCGTAAACATGGTCTTATTATCTACTCTGATTTACCGATGCCAGTGAATTATAAGCAATTTGTACATCATATATTATTAATTTTTAAGGGTAATCGTAATATCACGGCGTGTCTTACTGTTAAAGATACTTGAATTTGTTGTAAAAATGCTGTAGTTCACTAACAAAACAGCTGTCAGTTAATTACTTACACTAAAGTGTCATTTTTTTACAGTAACTCTTTGAATCTAGAAGAGTAGGCAACGAAAAAATTGATTTGTGAATACTAATCATAACTATTTCCCATGGATTCGTGGTCAAAGCAGCTCCCGATTTTAACAAATCAATGGGCAAACAGAATCTTGTCTGATTTATGAGCTGTGACACTTTTAGGAAGAGATATTGACGTTTACAAATTACCGTCAAACGCCGGCACACGTCCAGAGGAATGTCCAACATGTGGGAAACACATGCACTGACCGCGTTTAAGAAGTGTGACCAAGTGCGCGTGCTAAACGTGTGCATAAGTCATTAAATTTTCTATAGTTGGTCTGGGTATGTGTTCGTTAGGAGCGGCATCTGTTTGATGTTAGTGAAGATTATTTATAAATATATATATATATATAGTATAGTGTGTGTTGTGTGTGTGTGTGTGTGTGTGTGTGTGTGTGTGTGTGTGTGTGTGTGTGTGTGTGTGTGTGTGTGTGTGTGTGTGTATGTGTGTGTGTATATGTGTGTGTGTGTGTGTGTCTGTGTGTGTGTGTGTGTGTGTGTGTGTGTGCATACAGAGAGAAAGAGAGAGAAGTGAAGTTATTTAGGTTATTTAATTAAAGATGAATAATATCAATTTATTTTTCTCTTTTATTTGGGCTATACGACAGCATTGCTCAAATCGAGACTACGCGATGTTGCCATGGTTGATCATGAAGGGAATATAAACTGATAAAATTAAGATTTTCTTTGTGCACATTTTATTTAGTATTTTTTTTTTAAAACTGGTAAAAAATGTGCTTTATGGATCAGAGGTATCTATAGACAATGTATCATTCGCGTATGTCGTAAGTTCGACTAAAACGTTTATCCATTCTCCGGGCGTCGGTGAAAGCTCGTCGTCTCTGAATGTGGGATGTCCTGGGCGTCTGTACAAACAAGGGGTTAAATTGATGTACTTAGGCAAAAGATCAAAGAAAAACACTCAGTTTTTAACCAACGTATAATTGAAATGATGCGGGAGCATGCTTGATGTAATCCTCTTCGTGGTATACTTTCTTAATGCTTTTGAATTTTGGCAAGGAAGTATTTGATAAATATCAGGTGACGATGTTGCCGTTTTGAACATTCATACCATTTCAAAAACGATATGATAATCACGAGCCTTTAATTGCAACATAATGAATCAAACGTCAAGCAAATTGTGACATAGACACAGACATATATATTGCACAAACAACAACAAAAGAAGAGTAATACGAACAGGTGATTGAACTAAAAACAAGGACTCTCATCTACTTTTGTTTGTTGTGGCTTGGCCTTCGGGTTTGCACCGTCCTTCACGGACAATGTATCTGACAAGTTACATTATCATCACTAGAACAAAGGATGCTTTGGCGTGAACGAGTACTCTCAGTAGATTCCTTACGTAAACGAAACATGACGGACAAAAAAGCATGAAACAAATAAACAGATAAACAAACAAAAAACAAATAAACAAATAACCAAGCGAACGAACAAACAAATAAATAAACAAACAAACAAACCAACAAACAAATAAATAAACCAACAATAAACCAACAAATTTAATAAACACAAACTTTATTTGCCGGATGATGATTATGAATAATTCTATGAAATTCCTACAGGGTATATGAAATGTAACCTATTTCAAACCTCAATTCCAAAATTACGGTCCCATGTGTGATAAGTTTCATGAACAATATTCGTGACAAGTTGCATAAAAATTGTCTACGCTTAACAATACCCAATTTCTATGTAGCCTTTATAATAAAGTGTGTCATATATCAATCTTGTTAGTCTGCCACCAAATTCAATTCAATTCAATTCAATTCAATATTTATTTGGATATCTATAAGCAAATGCTTATCTTCTAAGTTATCTAATTGATTGATTATTTTCTCATCTACTCTATATATTTTCTTCATTCCCTAAAGGTTAGTGACATGATTAAGAACACTTGAAAATGCCTCAAGAACTAAATGAGTTGAAGGTATATCAACTATACACTAGCAGGAGTGGATCTCCCACCTGGCGAGGATTTGTCTGTAATTTGTTTACTTAAGAGAGATCAAGCATAAACATAGGAGTATCTTAATTTTATCCGGGGACGATAAAAATAAGCCCATAGAGAGCCACACAGGTTTCCGTGCTACGAGTGATATTAAAATTGCTTTATTTTAAAATGAGTCCACGTTTGACTACAAGATTTTCACAGGAGAATCCTTGCATAGTTTACTTGATTCTAGAGTAGTTTCACCCAAGTTGAGGACTACCCCCAATCGTGTCATTTACCTTTAATGTGCCATGTGTGTCAAAGTATATTTCATATTAATTATTAAGTGTTTTATGATTTGAATGCTTTTACAATGCATTTCAAAGGCCGATGTTTTTGTTGGTCCATCCACTGATT
>JZLH01S0090497.1:23520-34670 GCA_001188425.1 Eucidaris tribuloides | reverse complement strand
GAGTACATTTGTATCAATTATTACACTTTCATCCCCATTTCAGAATCCCCAGAACACATTGAAGTGACATCAAGGTATGGCTGCAAGTTACATCACAAAGTTCAGAGCATCTCACTGCCCTATTGATGTTTATGACAAACATACCATATCTGGTCTTATTGTGCCATTCAATAGAGACTCAATAGCAGACACTGAGATGTTGAATTCCTCCAAAATGTCGGTGAGAGCAGTTTGATCGTTGAAGATGTCAATGAACTGGATTCCACCATCTGGAAGAAGAAACAGTCAATCAAAAACTCATCATCGTCATCATATTCATATTCATCATGTTCACCATCATCATCATCACCACCATCATCTTGGTCATAAAATTACCATCAATAACATCATCATTAAATCATGATTATATTCATGATCGTCATCATCACCATCATCTTCATCTTCATCATTATCATCGTCATCATTGTCATCATCATCATCACCATCATTTTCATCATCATCATCCTCATCAACATCATCATCATCATAAGACATGGGCTACCAAGTCACCATGCATGCATCATCATCATACTCATCATCATCATCATAACTATCACCATCATCATAATGATCATTGTGAGAAATGGGCTACCAAGTCATCAGGCATTCAGCATTTAAATCGGGCCAACTCTACTGGAAGTGGGGAGCGGCAACATTCATCATAGAGAGATTTACAAATGGAACACAAAGGCAGAGTGAGAATGGGAAAAGGAAAAGAAGATGACAGGGAGGAAAAGATGTGAAGGGCAGAGGAAATGATCTGGTGGTAGAGAAGATTACAGTGTACAGAGGACAGAAGAGGACACAGAGAGTAGAAAAGAGAAAGCCAGAATCCAGGGCCAGAATATGAGAAGTTCATTTAAATGCAGGACATCTCTTTAGCATGCCTGAAAATTAACATTGTGTAAAGACACTGGTGTAGAGAAGAAAATACAATCTAACTAGAAAACGTCAATGACGTAGCGCTCATCCGGCATCTCGCAACATCATATATCTGAAATTTCATGTGGTACAATTTTGTGATTTTGAATTTGCATAAATTAGCATAATTAATGAATTTCAAAATTTTGTCTACAAGTTTTGAAGCCCCCACCTAGCCCTATCATATAAAAAAATCAGAATGAAAATTGGTCAAGAAATGAGGGAGAAGCAATTTCTGTTATTTTTGGAATAAATCTGCATAAATTACCATAATTAATTAATGGAGCAACAGTTAAAAATTCTGGGTAGAAGTTTAGTGTACCAAGCTTAGCTCTACCAGATAAAGCAAACTAAATCAAAATTGGTTGAGAAATGAATGAGAAGCATTTTTTGTGAATTTATTTGTGATTTTGAATAAATTTGCATAAATTTGCATAATTGATGAATTTTGTGTTAAATTTGCATAATTGATAATTTCAAAATTTGTGTAAACATCACTATGCAAGACCCACCCACCTACACAACCATCCAATCAAACAAAACACATGAAAACTACGATCAAGACCAATCGTGGCAGAAGAAGCAATTTTTGTATTTTGAATAAATTTGCATAAATACCATAATTATTTAATCGGAGGAGTAAATCCATTTTTTTACATTTGTGTAGCATATTTATATGTTCAATAACTTCAGCTCCTTTACCTGAATTATATAAGCAATTCGACAATCAAATCGCATCTATATATGAAGAATCACAAAGGCGATATCAAAAGCATTTTGATAATTCGAGCCAAACATTCAGCAAATATACAACTTAAACACATATATATTGATTTTCATCCGATCTTCTGTGAGAAGTTTTTAAATCCACCTACATAAGCCTTATCATATGAAACACTCAGAATCGAAATGGTTGAGAATGAGAAAAGAAACATTTGTCAAAACTGTGACGGAGACGGACGACGACGACGACGGACCCACGCATAAACCACGCCCTCGGGCCGATGAGCCAAAACCCTTTAGCAGATATACACACAGAATAAGCGAAAACTTTAGAATATAGTGACTGTAGACTTAATTTGAATTATTGTTCAAAACAACAAAAAAAATCCTACATGTAGCACCAACCTAACTAAAATGCAAATGGATTTTGTACACTTTCACACACATTCCTAGGATAAACTAAACCTATCAAAAGAACACACTAACAATTAGAATCTCCAGATTCACAGCAATGTCATTCATAAAACCTAAGGCAATGATTGTTTTGCTGTGCATAATGCAGGGAAGACAGCGCAAATAGACTTCCTGCCTCTAAAGCATCAGAAGTCTAACTTACTTTGTACCATTGCAACCATGCAGTATATGTTGCTCCCAGACAGCACACACACAACTCTGGTAAACATGGGCTGAAATCTCTCCAACATGGCCAACCAGTCCTCTGCCTAAGGGAGCAAGATTCAATGATACTGCACAGAAACACCACACCGACAGCGACATCAAGTACGAACAACTACAACAACAAGAAATCAAATATTAGAGATTGGCGCGACATATAACTAAGCAAATAAATTCATCCATTAAATGAAATAAAACGCAATCAAATTAAATTGTATAAAAATCAAGCAACAACAAATATCAATAGATACTCTGATTCTATGAATACAATCAATATAAATAATACAATACAATCAATGCATAAATAACAGAAATGAGAAGAGAGATAGAAGAATAACTATAGATACATATACAATATAATTAACTGAATAAGGTATATGAATGGTAAAAATACCATATAAAATTAACACTTTAAAAAATCTACATAAAAATTACATACATCACAAACCTGATATAAAAATACATAAATCAACACTAAAAGTACACACAAAAAAAGAAAAATGAAACTAAATACATCAAACAAAACACTCACATATAAATAAATAATTGCTAAAGGACAAAAATAATGATTTCAATGAAATGCATACACTTTTATGACACCACACCAGATAACACAACAAAGTGGCTGATAGCCATTAATCAATGTTCCCACTGAAAAAAAAAATTCTCATCGATACATAACCATTTCAAAGCAAACGAACTTCTTAGTGCGTAGCCAATTTGATCTATGGGGCGAATATGCCATGGAGCGAAGCACCGGAGCGAGCGAGGGGGAGGGTGTGAGACGGTGTAAGCTTTTGGAATTTTGATGCAATTATCGCGCGAACTTTGGTGCGTGTTTTTGGCAAGTTATCGACTTAAACAGTCCTAGTGATTAAATAACGGCATATTTTCAGGGGCGAGATGTCAAGCATTTCAAAAAAGAGGGGGCACAAAAGAATTGGCTCAATATAGCCTACATAACAGGCGCAATTGCGGCAAAGTCCTGCGGGGCGGGATCCTGACTGATAACTGTGATCCTCTACAGTTAAATACATACCTTTCTGTTTTAAACATACTATTGACACCATTCTATCAAAATGCATTTTCTTAGTCACTTGATTTTTTATTCAACTACAGAACATACAATCACTCACACACATCAATGCTATAAATATAAGTCTAAGTCGTAAAAATTCCCTCCGATTGATTGGTCGCTGATATTGCCCCGCGAGACAGAAAAATCACTCAAACCTCTCTACACAATCCGAAGCCGACGCGTAGCGCGACAGCAAAAAAAAATCGAACAGTTTGAACAATCTCAAATTCCAGTATAATCTGTCACAGGAAAGAGATCGAACAATTTTTCCCATGCAAACACAGAAAAAAACAACTTGGTTTTCACCCATCCCAGCAAAGAAAAAATTGCAGTTTCATCGTACACATCACTATATTGTTTCCCTCTTAATTTTATGACAAATTCGATGATTGTGACAATCATTAATCTGAATTATATCAATCTTACCATCCTGCGAACCTAATACTGCAAGAAACAATACTAATCACACGAATATTCACTTTTTCTCGAAACCTTCGATGGCCAATTCTTGCAGGCTTATCGTTTGTTGGTTGCGTTTCGTAGTTTAGTTTTGTTTTTTGGGGGAGGGGTATTTGTGTGTATGGGTGGCTGTGATTTCCGACATTTTCTGCCGTAACATATCGAAGTACATTGACTCGGTAACGCTAAACTACGAACAGAACAGATAATGAGAAGAGCTAAACAGTGTATGATGCCCCGACAAGCCAAATACCACCTAATCAACAAATTGTCAATTTCTACGTACCACTATTCCGAGTAATGTACTTCTGTTGAGAGACAAACTGTCTGTCAACCACTAGCAAACAACATTAACATGACACAATTTCGGCGTTGTAGGCCTAATCTCGCTTGAGAGAAAATAGGCTTATAAGAGAGACATGAATTCCATATTCAATTATTTGCGTGTCTATAAATATGTTATGAGTTCTTAAATAGGTAGACTTGAATTTAACAAAAGTGTGGTATCATTGAGAGTTATGTTAATTATATATGTTAGTAGTATTATTATGATCATTATTCACAATTATTATGTTCTATATATATTATATTCACTTAATAGAGTTATATTATAATTAATAAAATATCATATTAAATACATTTTTTTATAATAGTCTATTTGAGGTATGACTACCGATTGCAATTTCCGTCGCGGGGGTCCTGCAGTGGAAACACAAATGTCAAACACGTTCTATCGTGAGCTGAACTTGCTAGTTCATAAGCATTACTGCGCATTCCTCCACAGAAGGCGCAGCTGATAATGCCCGAGAGAAAATTTGGACATGTATTTCTTGTATCGTACAAAATTATATAGGCAAGAATATATAGCCTACGTTACAACCAATACGCGTCGCCCGCCCCATGCCTGACTAGTAAGTGCTTCCTCGTACACTGAGTCTCCACAGCAGAAATAAAAGCAGTAAACTCGAAAGTGGCCACGCTTCAAACACCCATCAGGGTTTTTTCTTTTTGGCGCAAATTTAAGGGGCGACCGCCCCATCGCTCCCGCTCCTTCCACTAAACGCCACCTCTTTGATCAAAAACAAAAAACTGCCCTCGCTATAGTATGTGTTTGTCACGATATTTCCTATGGTTCTAGTAACAAGACAGTATTGACTGATTTTATAGAGGTTTCATAACATCATTAAGTACAAAAAGGATGTGAACGTTGAGGACCTATAAAAGAATGTTAGGTTTATCTATCAGCATGGTCACTGTATACCGCGCCGCCCTCAGAAGGTCATCTACTATTGGCAGGAAAAATAATTTGAAAGAAAAAACACAGAAAATTGCAGTTTGCATAACGAAAGAGTTCAACCATGAATCGCGAACTTCTCATACCGCCTAAAACAAAACCTCTCTAACGATTTGCACAGCTTCAGTAGCATGTGATAGATTCTGTATTATCAAAAAGTTTGGCTCTAGTTATGAGTCCATTGTGTCAGTATAAAATGTTAATTAACAATATTGACCAGTACAAAGATGAATGATAATCACATCTCCAAAAGCTGCATATCCCATATCGGAAGGTTGACTTTTAAAGACCACTACATGAGTTACTACTTGAGATATTAATATTCCTTGGCTCAAACTTATAATTTCATCTTGCACTTCGTTAAAATGGATCTAAATATCGATCCCTACATAAAAGTGTATATGATACTTTGCGCGCGAGGGAGCTCCGTGACCTATATCATTAGTGTAGAAAAACGTATCCATGCACCCACGAGATATTTACCACACTATATCACCTTTTGAGTACCAGCTTCAGTTTTTAGCCTAGATCATAGCAGACTCGAGGAGAACGAATGCAAGCGAGTACCTCCGTCAGTTAGCGAAGTACCTATAATTCAAGGCACCAGAATATCACGTTGACAATCGACACGGAGCGCGGGCACGCAGCGTAAAAGGCTAGACAAAACTGAGAGCAGTACTATTCGCGAGATGATCCTGCATCCTGGCCAGTGATGTCTTGCAGTTTCTACGTGTATTTCCTCGATAAAATCTCTGCTAGAATTTCGAGAGTTCGATACGGCTCAGTATCTGTGCAACATAAGAGTAGTAATTGAATTTGATCCCCGAAGCACAGATAATGGCACGGCAAAAGTACATCTTATACAGAATGTCTTCAGCGATGAGCTATAGCATCTACGAATATTGAGGGAGTGACAGTGATCCTACTTCAGAAATCATTTAGAGTAGTCTATATAGCGTTAAAGAAGTGTCATCCTGTCTTTCATACTAAAATTAAACACAGCTGTTAGAAGGCATAACTAGGAGTGAGGGCAGTGGTATAGAAGTAAAAAGCCATCCGGCAGTCAGCAGAGAGATACACAGACTCAGAAATCAGTGTAATGAAATCTATAAGGCGAAGCTACCGGCGAAGTCGAGATTTAGAGTAGAACAGATAATATGACGCTTAGTTCTAGATGACGAGACCCGGATCAATTCGACGTGATTCTAGTGAAAAAATACGAGTCGATTCCACATAAACTAAAAGTCTTTGTACTTATTTACTCTTCTTCAATAATACAAAATGATCTCAAAAAACAGCCCTAGCGAGAGAAATAGTTATAGTAGATCTTGGTCTCTATTTAAATCTATATTGCACAAAGAACAGCATAAAAAACAGAGTATATTCCAATATAAGATCTTTTTAGAGACATTTTAAAATCCGATGTGTTCTTATGAGGCAAAACAATGCAAATAAGATTAATATATGCTTTAAACGAAGCATTTCCTTTGAGGACAAGAGAAAGCAAATATCGTACATAAATTTTTTCCGAGCGAATGAAGAATCCATGAGAAGTCCCCCTCAACTAAGTATAATCCTCACTGGACACAAACATTCGTGTGAAAAGTGTTAAGTGGAGACATGTACAAATCAATCTTCGCGAATTGTTTAACAGTAGAATACTATCGAATTGACCAATAGACGGCCCAATGGCACTATACTGGCTAGCCTGATACCACACAGCGCCTCGGCAAATCGCTCCACCTCGAGAGTCAAAACATCGAGCCTGCAAAACAACACACACAGAAATGACACTGATCACTCCAAGCGTGTCGCATTGCAAATGAGACACGTAAATACATCGCTGCGATAGAACTGCCTACTCCAGACGACAAGATTAAACACGTGGAAGCGCCAGGATTAAAATCTGGCGGCAGGCGGGGGGGGGGGTGGGTAGGCAAATCGTCGCGTGAGAAAAAAAGATGACACAGATATCACAGCTTGATACTTAAATATAGCACCAAACACAGATATTGGACCGGAAAGTTGCAGCAAAATATAAGAGCGAAACGCACCATTCGGGGAAGTGGGGGGGGGGGCACGACGGACAACTAACGTAAATTTGGCCGATCCCCCAATAAAATCCTGCATAGAACAGGGTAACAAATATCAAATATACGTCCGGAAAACAGCCCAATTCAGGACCATCATTCACGCTCACACCAGATTTTCCTGCAAGTTTCTTCTCTCGGCTTCTTCAGCAAGATTTTGTTTTGAGCCGTTCACACTGGCGCAATAACCTTCGTCTGTAATTCCTAGCCTCAGCATTTGCATTTTAAGCACAATCTCATATACTGCAACCGTTTCCGCGAAACATTTCAACGACCTAACCGCTCTTTCAACAATTTGTCGCCAAAACCGACGCCCTTGTGTTGTGTGTGTGTGGGTGTGTGGTGGTGTTGTGTGTGGTGTGTGTGTGTGTGGTGTGTGTGCATAGCTGCTGATGTGTTGATGTTGTGTGTGTGATGTGTGTGCATTGCGTGCGTGTATGTGTCTCTCTGTCTGTCCTATGCATGCAACCACTCGTCGTGTGTTTTCATTCAATCATAGTTTCATTACGATCCGATTGCTATTGCACTTCCGAACAATGATTAATAAATTAAGTGACAATTAATGGACAGCTGTACATATTATGTTATTAAATGCAGTTAGGAATCAAGCAAATTGATTGTGTTTAGGCCACTGTATGAGGAAAGCGCAATTTGGAATGCTTGTTATCTCACACGGTAAGTAAGCAGAGAAAAGATGACAGAGACGGTCAAAGAACAACAACCTGTTTGCAGAGCATATCGTCAACATGGATTGAATGGAAAAGATTGAGCTTTTAAACTGGCAAATGAGAACAGAAAAAAGCCTGGCATTTCATGTCACCAACGTCACTGGATATGCACTTGAAGACGAGATGTATAGTACAAATAACAGATGAAAAAAAAACAAAGCCAAAACCTCTTCCATTCACGATTAATGAACACATGCTAAAGCGACATCAACACTAATTTCTTATAATCGTCGTGATTCTCAGCTTATTTTTTGAACTTGCAGAACACGTGCAAGCAAAACAATGACCGGAACAAAACCACACAACACAGATACAAGCTAAACTCAACTGGTAGTAATTAACAACATTTTGTTAGCAACTCCAAGCAACATGCAAACAATAATATACATTAAAAACTCAAACAATTAATAATTTACGTGGGTGTGAATACACGACTGGACATACAACTCCATTATGTGGATAGTATTTTTCTGGTATCTATAACATCTCCTTCAGAAAATGGTTGAGCTCAGTGACATTATAGGGGAGAAATAAAAAATGCCTTTAGAACAAACTTGGTGAAAGATAAACAAAATGTTCAACCACTGAGTGATCTCTCTGCTGAGGATTTGCTTCGAGTTGTTTAACTTAAGGAGAATCAATGCATGAACAAGGCGAGCCAGTTTAATTTTATCGGGGCACGCGATAGATTAATGCCCCAGTAGAAAGTCTACAGCTGACCAAATTTGTCTGGTTACAGCAGGCATACTGCTGAACATTATTTCAAATATGATGCAACGTTTTGACGTAAGTTGGGGACAAAAGTTTTCACAGTAAATCCCTAACATTTAATGATTCCCAGACTAGGTTGTTTATACCACCAAAGTTAGACATACGCCCCCAATCATTCATTTACCGTTTTAACATAACAAGTCAGATTTGTCAATAAATCGCTTAACCCTGGGACCCGTTTTCAACGGGATGTTCAAGTGGATCACGTTTTTGGGTAATGAACAGGATTATACGCAACTTTTGATCCAGCGATAAGTGCAACGAAACAATGTGATCATCTTCTCTTACAGTCAGCAAGTGTACTTCAAGATCTTCAAGGGCAGTATCGAAAATTTTGTTACTCTGGAAAGTTAAAATTTGAATAAGCACATTAAGCATTTTCACTCAGATTAGAAAATACTATCGTACTTTTTTACTGAGATGGCCATAACAATGTTCACATACTCAAGTCCAACAAATTTATGCCTAATATAGTTTGATATTCGTGTTTACGAAAAATTGGGCAATCTGACCGTTACCGGTAAAACAAATGGATACAAGGCCACCATCGTACTTGTAACCAACCAGATTACTTGCGACATGGTGCACATTATCTTGCCCCATGTTACTTGTCCGCAGTTTGTCAAACCTCAAATAGACAATTTAAGGATGAAATTTCTTGAATGATAATGTGGATTGAACGTCTGGCTATCTTCTCACTCACAAACCGAGTACCCACAAACATGCCATAATAAAAAATATACAATTAACTTATGGAATGCTTAGCCTGAAATCCCATTAAAATACAAAACCTAAAAATAATCAGCCTCCAATAAAAAATATATAATGTAAATTGCAGTCAAACCTGGCAGTGTGAAACTGATATTCACAAGGTTAAATAATTCAATGGATTCTATCAGTTTAACTCTCAAGCAGTTTCTATGAACTTAAAGAAAAAAACAATGCATGTGTTTGATAATAAAATTTTATTAATACTATAGTGGGAAGACAGTTCTAGCCAAATTCAATAATCTGATTATCGCAGACAATCGGTATCGTTGTCTGCTGAAGCAAATGGGAATTAAAACATATTCATCAATGTTCCCAGTTAAGTAGAAAATCTGAGCTTCCATCAGTGTCGCTGGTAACGGTTCAAAAGTAAAGTCGTGAGAATCATGCTCAAAACCAATTAATTCGAGTGCTTCTACATGTAAAATCTTGAGTACCTAGTTTTGCCCATCTTCCACCCCCGCTCGCCCCGACCCTTATCGATGTTATGGTAACATAAGAGTGGATGATCATATCATTTGCCTGATGTTCTGTACATACATACCATTGCCCATAACAGCACTGACTTCTCAAGCTTTGTATTCTAGATCTATTCAAGCCATACTATGTACTCGAATATAGATCGACATTTTTTGAATTGAACCCCACAATATCAAATAGCTAATTTAAATATTACTTATCTTTGTCGAAGCAAAAATGTCACACTCTGTAATATTATGATCAGAATTAATGTCTCATGTCTGTCAAGCGATACACAGAATATAGCTCCATCCTCTTCTCAACCAAGATATAAGCCACAATAAGAATAAAATAAAGAATAATTATGCTGAATACTAATTTGAAAAATACCCCAAATACAGAACGAAAACAGTATTCAGAAACTCAAGGTGATATTGGATTAAACTCTAACAGATATCTGTATTGTCTTCGAAAACAATTAAATCTATCAGAATTTAAACTTGCAAACTGAAACGATCCACCCTCACATTTACATAAACAAACTATTAATAAGACTAGCACTAAAATATCGATGTACCATAAGCCGATACATAATGATCAAATGAGCATAATTAATGCAACATGAAAATTGTTGCCAAATAAACTGAAAAGAATATCTTACCATAGATGAGTAAGCCCGCGTAAGTACAAACGCATAACTGTAACATATGGCTTAAAAAATAGCCAGAAAATGAGTCACCGATCAATAACCTTTTATAACAGCACAAACAAAGCACGCAAAAAAATAATAATTAGGCACAAACTCAAAACAGATACTTACAATCGTATGCACACACGTTAGACAAAATAAAATAGATTCCACTATCCTCCATAATTAAAAAAGTCAAATAAAATAAAAATAAACAAATACAGCAAAACTGTTTAGATAGGTTAAGCAGATTTTTGCTACACAAAATTACATTAGATACACCACATATTCTTCACCAGGTAAATAATATACAAACGAATTGCACATGCTTTAAATAGATCACCGCCGGTCTGCGTCGTAGAAAAAAAGAAATTTCACAATAAAGAAATTTCAGATCACATTGATAATACAATTGTAACTCGGTATTGGGTTTCACACGTGTTAATAAGAAGCAATC
>JZLH01S0090497.1:13489-23495 GCA_001188425.1 Eucidaris tribuloides | reverse complement strand
AGTTAAATAAATAATGCTGTAAAATAAGAAACACAGTTTCTGAAATAAATGGGTATAACCTGAAATAAACAATCAGCAGTCACAATTATCCAACTTTGCTCACACCATGGCCACTGGTAACAAGTATGACCGTTGACTCTTTATACCAAGGCTATACCTGATTACTTCAGAAACTATTTTCTTATTTCACATCATTATAATTTAACTCTTTTGTTTACTCTTATTTTCAAGCCAAAGCATTCTTCATGATCACTTTGTACATTAGCTATTTCTTATTATATGATGTACTAGTAGTAACAGTAGTAGTAGTATAGTACATGTAGTAATCAGGTTTTAAATCTGGTTTAGTCCCCAACTACAGGGTGGCCAGATTTTACCTCACACTCACAGAAATTGCCTCCAACCCTCCCTATACTTCACCCTATTCGGCTGATGTACCGTAAATCAATTTTCACGTTAGTCAGAATCATAAGATCTGATGTATGCATTAAAATACTACTGTAACAACAAAAACTAATCAAAACCTGGGTAATAGAACAGCAAACACTAATGCCTTTCATTAGAAAGAAAAGAAGTATGATGTCTGCCTTAAGATGAATTTAGTACCGCGGGGGAAAAACAGGGGGCATTGAGGCGATTTTTGCCCCAAAATAGCAAAAAAGAACCCTGAAATTGGAAAAGAGCCCTCGTAAATTGACATAGGTTCAGTACAAAAGAGTATCTGGAATGCACTTGAAACAAGAAAAGTAGCCCCCGAAATCAAAATTGTAATTTTTTCCCTGTAACTTACGTATCTGTAAGTGATGCGCGTCAAGAATTCAAACGACCCGTTCTGCAGTAGAGCACCGATACCGAATAAGGCATCCAATTGTGACTGTTCCACGTCTGAAGGGGTATAAGGAACGAGGTGAGGAAATCGGCAATTCGGCGACCTCACCTAGTAGGGCAAGGGTCTGGTTGAGAAGAGGTTGGATGTTCAAGACACCGGGACGAGATGCGCCAGGAACTGAGATAGAGAGGAAATGTGGTGAGGTTTCAAAATTAATTGTATATCCAAACTGTGAAATGAAATATTCATTAGCCCCCCCCCCAAAAAAAAAAAAAACTGGATAAACTAGAGAAGTTTGACTGTATGCCTCCGCCCAGTGCGCCCACTATGTACATGTAGGAGCTAACAACCTTATTTATCAACAGTTAGCACTCCTTGACCCTGACCGTTGACTCCTTTGACTCCCCCAAAATATTTGTCTTTTGGTTTTGAACCTAACTGCCAAATTACAACGACAATGAACACTCCTTACTGAACTTATAGGTGAGAAAATTGAATTTCAGAAAAAGTTCATTGACCTTTGACCCTTGACCTTGACCTTTGACCCCTGTGACTCTACCAAAAATATTTTCTTTTGGTTTTTGAACCTAATTACCAAATTACATCAACAGCGAGCACTCCTAAATAAAGTTATAGACCGAAAATGAGATTTTGGGACAAAGATCATTGACCTTTGACCCTTGCCTTGACCTTTGACCCCTGTGACTCTACCAAAATATTTGTCTTTTGTTTTTTTAACCTAACCACCAAATCATATCAACAGTGAGCACTCCTAACTGGAGTTATAGGCAGAAAATGACATTTTACGACAAAGTTCATTGACCTTTGACCTTCGACGGATTTGTCCCAAAATCTAATCAATTCATCCTTGCCTTAGTGGTCTACCTTGGTCCAAGTATCATTAAAATCCCTCCAGCAGTACTCCAGTAATCTTGTTCACAAGAAAGTGTGGACGCACGGACATACGGGACGGACGGACAACCCGAAAACATAATGCTCCGGCTCCCTTTACGGGGCGAGGCCATAAAAAAATGGCTGCCTTATTTTTTGTACATGATTGTTTTTGCTCATATTTCACTCCAATTAAGAAAAGTACATAAAAATACAGTATTCAAAATTTGGAATCCTCCACTGTAAAGTTTTTTGAAATTCAATGATATATCATTTGAAATTGGGCAATTGCTCAACTTGTGTTTTGTAGTCTATGTATCAGACATAGATGTAGATTTCATCCATTACATTGGTGAATCATGTTTGAAATTTATAACTTGTAACATTTCAGCTACAAGGTTTCAGCGAGAGGGAAGAATTTATGTGAATATCTATATTTCAAATGATTTTTATCATATTTACTCGACAAGCTTGGTTTGGGGTGCGAAATTCATGGACACAATCTTTAACCCTATTTTAACTGGGCTATTTCAGACGGGTTTTTACTGGGGGGGGGGGGTCAATTTGACCCCCCCAAGATCTCGGCCGCCGATCGCGCGGATCGCCGCGAAATTTGCGTGCGCATAGCAGCCGAATGTAAACTGCACGACTGCATAGTAAAATTTTCAAAAAATTAATTTTTCTATTTTTTAAGTAATTAATTATGCTAATAAGTGTATGAAATTCTGGTTTCGCCTATAACTCACTTACAATAGCTAGTAGAATTGTTAATTTTTGGTGAAAATATTCATTTTGACATTTCTAACAATTATCTACAAAAACATTTGCCGAATTGGAATTAATTTCTTATGTATTTTACTGTTTTGTGAATTTCTTATGTATTTCCTTGTTTTTTCGACCTTTTGTTTTCTATTGTTTTTTCAATGAAATTTGTTGGGGACACTTTTGCAATTATAAAACAGCATAAAATTAATTCATTTCAATCAGTAAAAGCAAAATAATCATACATTTATGATTTATGGCTGAAAACACAATTTCCATTGATTTTGTACACAAAATCATGTTTTGAGCAATTTTGGGGTTGACATGCATGTATTAAAAGTCGCGCCAGCGTCGTAATGTGTATGTCCGATTTTCGCGAAAATCGTCTCAAAAGATGCGCAAGACTTGAAAGTAAAAAGTCGGCAAGCGACGCAGTGAAAAATATTTGCGCGGTGGCGTGTGTCGCGAAATTTGTCGAGGGGGGGTCAAATTGACCCCGCCCCAGTTAATATAGGGTTAAAGGCAGTGGAACTTATTTGCAAACATCCCGCAGACCAGGAAAAGATAACCCATGCCCTACGGCTATATATGAAAGGCATGTCTGTGAAATCTGGGGGTCATTTATTTCCTAGAATTTGAAAAATGAGAAAGAAAAAACAATAGCCGTTTACTGATGTTCGGGAGGAATTTATTTCTCGCTGAGAAAAAATTCAAATCAGAGTCTAACGATCACTATAATTCCACTAAAACTGAGTTTCTAGCTACTACATTTTGATAAAGGTTCCCAGATGGCATTTTCTTCTAAATGCCATTGTATTTACACAATTGTTAATTTTTAGGCATGCAAAAGAGATCCCTGCCTTTAACTCTTTACGTGTTTATACCAAAATCTCATTGTGTCATGATATTTATAACCATTAAGTTTGAAATTACATTCTTGTTCTAATCATACACAAGACCTTGCCTTTTGATGCATAATATGTGATTGAAGAGCCCACTCATCTACTCTGCAAAAGTGTAAAAACACATTAAATTAGTGTCATAATTATTTTTACAGCACTGATTGAAATGGGTGCTATTTGTGGTGCCAAATTAAACTAGCAACATGTCAAGAGTTAAAGAAATACGCACCTCTTGTACAGCCATGAATGGATCACTCGGTAAGCAAACTTTCGATGAGCGTCGTAAAGTTCTGATTGCCACAGTGTTTCCCGCAAAGCATCGACAGGACCAGCAAGAGGATAAAGTCAGCCAGACTGAGATTACCGGCTGCAGTAAGCATCGGCAAAGGCCTCAGGGGTGGATAGCAGCATGGCAAACTCCCAAACTGGAGGAAGGTGGAGAGGCCGGGGTGGGGTGGTAGGTGTGGGGAGAGTGCGAGGAAAATTAAGATAAACATGAAACACTCAGTAATTATTAACAGCAAAATGTTTATGTAACTTCTTTCATTATTGTTCTTGTAATCTAGTTACAACTAATATTTGTGTGGTTTGCTTCTTGCCACAATTATGTGTATTCATAGCATAAATGGAGTCGAAGCCGGCCTGGACCTAGCCTTGACCTTGGCCTTGGACCGAGTCATGTGTACAAAGTCTACGGGAAATATTTTTTCCAGTGGCCTCGTGACTCGGAACGGTCAGTCTCGACTCCATCCCTGATTCAGAGTCTTGTATTCTTGTATTAATGTATAAAGGGGACCTATGCCACAGTAACGGTATTGCTATTTCGGTAGGGTCACTTTACCAATATGTTATTTTAAGTTGTACACGTACATATATTTCATCATTAAACTTGTCAATACGATCAAATTGGTAATAAATTTATTTTAATTCAGTTCAGTTAACTCCTTTTGTAAGTGGCAAAATCACTGTTTCAAATAAAGACAATTTTGCCAATGAATACAAAAAGTATCACAAATGCAATTTGACCTCATCACTCAAAATTAAGTCGAACTCTCAATTAACAAGTACAATTAGATGACATAAAGTGTTCTATAAAGAACAATCTCTGCTTTAATTATGATGCCAAAATATATTCTGTGTAATAACATGCAAAATGATAAATCATAATTATGGCTAGGTCTTTGCAGTGGAGTACATTTGTATCAATTATTACACTTTCATCCCCATTTCAGGATCCCCAGAACACATTGAAGTGACATCAAGGTATGGCTGCAAGTTACATCACAAAGTTCAGAGCATCTCACTGCCCTATTGATGTTTACGACAAACATACCTTATCTGGTCTTATTGTGCCATTCAATAGAGACTCAATAGCAGACACTGAGATGTTGAATTGCTCCAAAATGTCGGTGAGAGCAGTTTGATCGTTGAAAATGTCAATGAACTGGATTCCACCACCTGGAAGAAGAAACAGTCAATCAAAAACCCATCATCATCATATTCATATTCACCATATTCACCATCATCATCATCACCACCATCATCTTGGTCATAAAATCACCATCAATAACATCATCATTAAATCATGATTATATTCATGATCGTCATCATCACCATCATCTTCATCTTCATCATTATCATCATCGTCATCATTGTCATCATTATCATCACCATCATTTTCATCATCATCATCCTCATCAACATCATCATCATAAGACATGGGCTACCAAGTCACCATGCATGCATCATCATCATCATACTCATCATCGTCATCACCTCCATCATCATCATCATCATCATCATTGTCATGACCATCATTTTCATTTTCATCGTCATCATCATCGTATTCATCATCGTCATCATCACCATCATCATCGTCATCATCATCCTCATCAACATCATCACCACCATCATCATCATTTCATCATCATCATCATCATCATCACCATCGTCATCATTATCATCATCACCATCATCATCATTTTCATCATCATCATCATAACTATCACCATCATCATCATAATGATCATTGTGAGAAATGGGCTACCAAGTCATCAGGCATCCAGCATTTAAATCGGGCCAACTCTACTGGAAGTGGGGAGCAGCAACATTCATCATAGAGAGATTTACAAATGGAACACAAAGGCAGAGTGAGAATGGAAAAGGAAAAGAAGATGACAGGGAGGAAAAGATGTGAAGGGCAGAGGAAATGATCTGGTGGTAGAGAAGATTACAGTGTACAGAGGACAGAAGAGGACACAGAGAGTAGAAAAGAGAGAGCCAGAATCCAGGGCCAGAATATGAGAAGTTCATTTAAATGCAGGGCATCTCTTTAGCATGCCTGAAAATTAACATTGTGTAAAGACACTGGTGTAGAGAAGAAAATACAATCTAAAAACCTTTAGCAGAGTATAGAAGATAGAAACTCTTTAGTGGAATTATAGTGACTGTTAGACTTTAATTTGAATTATTGTCTCAAAACAGACAAAAAAATCCTAGCACAAACCTACACTAAATGGCAATTGGGATTTTGCACATTTTTCAAATTCTAGGTAATTAATGATCTCCAGATTTCACAGGCAATGTCATTCATAAGTAGCCTAAGGGCATGAGTGATGTTTTGCTGTGCATTGGGAGGGGTGCAAATGAGATTCTCTGCCTCTAAAGCATCAGAAGTCACTACTTACTTTGTACATTGTCAACCATGCCAGTTATTGTTGCTACCACCTCTGGTAACATGGCTGAAATCCTCTCAACAGTGGGCCACCAGTCCTCTGTCCTAAGCTGTGCGAGCAATGGGTGTCATGATACTCTGGATTCTAGGAATAAAGAAATCAATATTAGAGATATGGGGCAAATATAACTAAACAAATAAATTCATATAAATGAAATTAAACGGATAAGTAAATTTGTATAAAAATGCAACAACAACAAATATCAATGATACTCTGGATTCTATGAATACAGAAATCAATATTAGAGATAATAAATCAATCAATGAATAAATAAAGAAAATGAGAAGAGGAGATAGATGAAAATAAACTTATAGATACATATAAATATAATTAAATGAATAAGTATATGAATGTATAAATACATTATAAAATTAACACTTTAAAAGAATCTGAATAAAAAAATTAATAATCTAACAAATTCTATAAAAATAATTCAAATAAAGTACATAAATAAAGGAATAAATGAATAACTAAAATACATCAAACAAATAAATAAATATGAAAATAAATAATACTAAACAAAGATATGATTTCAATTTGAAAATGGCAACTACACTTTTTATGACACCACATCCAGATAATAAAAAGTGGCTGTAGGCCATTAATCAATGTTCCACTGAAAAAAAAAAATTCTCATGATACATACCATTTCAAAGCTAAAGAACTTCTTTGCAGTGGCGTAGCCAGGATTTGATCTTATGGGGGGCGGAATATGCCAGGGAGCGAAGCGACCGGAGCGAGCGAGGGGGGGGGAGGGTGTGGGACGGTGAGAGCTTTTGGAATTTTGATGCAATTAATCGTGCGATTTGGTGCGTGTTTTTGGCAAGTTTATCGACTTGAAACAGTCCTAGTGATTAAGATAAGGCAGTATATTCAGGGGCGGATTCAAGATTTTCAAAAAAGAGGGGCACAAAAAATTGTGCTCAATATAGCCTACATAACAGGCGCAATTGCGCAAAGGTCCCTTGCGGGCGGGATCCTGACTGTATACTGTGGATCTCTACAGTTAAATACTACCCTTTCTGTTTTAACATGACTATTTGACACCATTTAGTGCAAAATTCATTTTCTTTTAGTCACTTGATTTTTTTTATTCAATACAGAACAATACAATCACTCATGATGTTTGTGGCAAGTTAAGCCCCCAAGATTGTGCTGATGATGGCCCCGAGACGAAAAAATATAAATTCTAATATGCGAGCGAGCGTAGCGAGCGAGCCAAAAAAATCACATTTTTAAACCAAACCATATAATTGTACAGAAAAATTCGCCATGCAAACACAGAAAAAAACACACTTGGTTTTCCCCTCCGAGGAAAGGAAAAATTGCAGTTTCAGCTTTACAAATCTACATATTTTGCTTCTTAATCTTTAGTGACAAATTGATCTGAATCATTAATTTGAATTAATTAATCTGAACAATTCTGGAAATGTAATACTACAAAACACTACTAATCACACACAATATTCTTTTTTTGAAAATTTTGTGTGGCAATTTTGCGCGCACAGCGTGTCGAAAATTTTCACAGTTTTTGTACCACGCTACTACAAACATTTGAAGGCAAACAGTGCATCCCCCAAAATAACAAACTTAACAAAAATGTTTATGTAATACAAGAATATGACTTGTTTAAACACTGTCTGCACAAGGCACTGCAAAAACATTAAACTTACACAATCCTTTTGTAGGCCTATCTCTGTTCTAAAAAGTGCTTAGAGACATGCAATTTTGTCTTTGTGTTATGCGCTATATACAAAAATGTTTCATTATTATTATTATTATTATTATTATTATTATTATTATTATTAATAAAATTATCATACTACTATTCAATTTTGTGTCGCGGTCTGCATGAAAAATTGTTAAGCTGTAGGATGCAATTTTGCGCGTGGAGCGCGCCGAAAATTTGGACATGTTTCTTACCACGATTATGAAAATAAATCCGCGCCTGATGTATATTGCTGTAGATATTTCAACAGTAAGAAAAAAGGAAATGAAGGTGGCAGCTTCACATCTAGGTTTTTTTTTTTTTTTGCCAAATCTTAGGGGGGGCGACCGCCCCCCATCGCCGCCCCCCCGCGCCCCCTTGGCATACGCCACTGCTTCTTTGTGTGTATTTACATTCATGCAGTACATGTAGACTGATTTTGATATTCTACATCATTCAATGTCCTAAAAAGGATTTTAAGTTTACATGATTAAGAATTTAGTGTATCACATCACTGATACCAAAAAAAAAATCCTAATCATGCAAAGAAAAATTCAAACCATTCAACATTTTCGTCATAGCCTAAAACAACACTTGTTAAACGAGTTTGCCTAGTCAATTCATAGTGTTATAATTCTGTATTTTCAAGTATACATTGCTTTGTGTGTTAAAATTGTTATCATTACTGTAGGTGAATACCAATAACTGTATTTTATATGCTGAAGTTGTATTTTTAACAAATCATATTCTCTTGTTTAATTTCTTGCCATAATTATGTGTATTCATGTTTAAATGGGTCTATGCCCTACATGTAGTAGTGGTATTGCTATTTCTGTAGGGTCCTTTTACCAATTTGTGTATATAATTGTACATGCACACATATTTCATCATTCCTTCTGGTCATTTCAGTTTTAGCCTGACTTACAACTCGAGAGAACGATCAAGAGTATCCTCCTCGATGGCTTCTATCAACCCCTGAACCGTGGGCACGAGCCTGGCCAGCTGCAGTATCTGAGGCAGTGCATCGATGACTTCACCTGGGCCAGTGATGTTCTGCAGTTGCTCCGTGATGTCGGTGATATCTCTGGTGAAGTTGGTCAAGCCGTAGGGGCTGACGGCAGTGAGAAATGATGTCACCTATTGGCATGGCAACAGTAATGTAAGTTGTTAGCTGATTAGCATTGATTGGGGAAGTGGTGTCCACACGTCAAATTATTTTAGTTAAAGGCAGTGCATCTCTTTTGCATGCCTAAAATAAGCACTGTGTAAATACAATGGCATTTAGAAGAAAATGCCATCTGGGAAAATACAGGAGCTAGAAACTCAGTTTTAGTGGAATTAAAGTGACCGTTAGACGTATAAAAAACATTCTAAGAACGTCTTCAAATTACCTTTTACAAATGTTCAAAACGGTCCACAAAATTATGTGTGTTTCTTTAACATTTTCAGACACATATTCAGACAGTTTTATTAAGACCTTTTTAGAACATTTTAAAACCGTTTCCTTTGGACAAAAACATGTAAAAAAACTTATCTGTAAGGAAACATTTTCCTTTGAGCAAGGAAACAAATCATAATAATTTTTTTCGTAATGAATCTCACCTCATTGACCAAATACTGCACGTCAAGTTCATCCAGTATAATTTCGACCAGCCTCTGCACTTCTGGCTGGCCGAGTCCACACAGCGCCTCGGCAATCTCCTCGACATCTGTGCCCGCCGGAAACAAGATAATGGACTCCAGCGATGTCGCATTGCAGATGAGACTGGAAGCATCGCTGTATCCAATCAGATCAAGCAGCTGAGAATAAGATGACAAGATTACACTTGATTATTACCTGAGCCAACAAAGTTGGACGAGGTATTGTGATCATGCGAGTCTGTATGTACATCTGTTAAGAATCTCACAGGCACAGTTTCACATCTAGCCCTTTGAAATGTTTACGCGTGTCAGAAAGGATAATGCAAGACCACGGTCAATTTGAAGGTCATAGGTCAGGTATGAAGGTTAATGTCAGCAAAACACAACTTGTCCCATCTGTTGGACAAGTCGTTCCTACAATTATTTAAGGGTTGCCCCCTTTGTTGTCCAGTAAAAGGTCAGGTCACCCCTGTGGTTTTTACCTCCGCCAGCGTCTGTGGTTATTACCATGGTAACTTTGACAGATGGTACTTGTGCT